>OMKZ01000800.1:0-11661 GCA_900302535.1 Neoniphon sammara
TGTATCAAATGAAATATCAAATATCAAAGGGAAAACGTCTAGTTTAGTGGATTTTCTTATCAGGCCTCAAGACAATAAAACTAAAACATTTGAAAGGGGGTGGGGATATTTAGATATTTGCTGTACATTCAATGACTGAGCAATTCATAAAATGATGACAGTCTAACTCGACTCGATAGTGGGAGTAGAGTTGTACTTCATTTTTTTCATTCTGCATTCACATGGGATAAGGTGGACAGCAGTGTGGCATTTTTGTCATGGCATAGAATAAAAATGGGTGTGGGAGCAGGATGGCATGACAGCAGAATGAAGTAAGCATGGCTCATGTCCCTATGGTGACAATGTTAAAATTTAAAAAATGCTGTCCGTTCTTTTTAAGAGTTTTACCTACCTGATGATGTATTCCACCTATGTCACTGTTTTTCATCATATGAAAACAAAAAGTTAATGATTTTGTCACAATAAAAGGTCAAATTGTACATCAGGCATATGACAAATGGAGGTATCACCAGAAAGGTGACACCTCAGTATTTTTTATTTATTTTTTTTTTCATATGACTATCATACAGTTTGGGCTATTGTTATAACAGAATCATTAACTTTTTGTTGTTCACCCTTTCTCTTCATTCTGCATAACATCTGGTTGTAATGCTGTGGTAGAGGGCTGCAAAAAGTTACTTATGAATTTATTTTTAAATGATGGCTAGTGCTGTGTGCTGTTGACATTGCTGGTATTCTCTACAGGCCTCATCTATTTGCTGTCTTGCTCTTGTCCCCTAAAATGTTATCCAGTTCACTGTCTACCTTATCCAATGTGAATGCAGCATTAGAGACACTACCTAAACAACTGTACTTTTCAAGTACAATTAGGCCTAATAATCAGGTTTTGAGATTTCATATTTTCCATGTTAAACTCACAGTGAATATGAAATGGACTAGTATTTCCAGGTTTAAGTAGCACTTCATTTACTGATTTTAGTCAATTCATGATTTTAGCTTTGCTTTACCTCTCCATTGTTTTCAATATTCAGTCAGCAAGAAGTCTAATGACTAAAACAGTCTCTCCTTTCTGTAATCATCAAAGTCCAAGGTCCAACAAAAAGACCCAACTATACACTTAATACTTGGCCTGGTTAAAAAAAGATCTCACACTCACTTTGGAGGGAAATGATTTGAATCAAGTCAATTGCAAAGGCAAATAAACTAGTTGACATCCAAGACTGCATTCAGATTGAGATTTCCTCCTAGTTGTAGCGGATGGCTGGCAAGTGAGTGTGGGCAGGGTGGGCTAGGAATGTTGATTCGCCGTGGGATCATTTTATCTGCCTCATTATGCATCTGTCTTCAGCACTCCATGTCCGTGCTTGTTAATTGTTGTTAAAGGTCTGTTGGTAAAAAGAGGCAGGGATTATTTAGGCCCCATAAACAACATAAACACATGCAGTGCATCCTCAGACTTAAGATGCTACACTCAGACGACATCAAAGCATAAATTAGCCAGCGATTACTGGGAAAAAGCCTTTGAGATGATTTGCACTGCGGCAGCAGTGAAAGCTCCTCTAGTGAGAGTGACCATTATGGACACGAACCATCCCCAATAGGCGACGTTGACTCTAATTAAGCTTAATAAAGTTTACCCTTATTTTCCTCATATTCTGCTATTTCTTTTTCCTTGCATCTTGATTTGCTAAAAGGTATTAGAAGTAATGAGTGTCTTTTGCCCCCCGGACTAGAGCTGAGTTGGAGGAGGGACACATGTGTTCACACAAACGCACCCATAATGTTTTATGCATGTTTTTAAATCAGACCACTAAAGTTCCCCTTTCATTAAATATTTTGTAAATTAATTGTAAAAAAAACCTTGCTTTACATTTAGTTGGTAATCATGATGCAAACTTCACTGCACTATCGAGCCTTAGTGCCGGTCTCATGGAGTTAAAATTAAAGAATAAAGAATGGAGCTGTTTCAAAGAACCAAGAACCAGGCTCTAGCAATACAATCCCCACATCGTGAAAATGCTGTACCTTTTTGTTCTGGTATTCAAATAGTTGTTCACTGGACTGGTGCTATTTAGCTGTGCAAATGTCTTTCCCTTCCTCATATTTAATAAAGACAACATTATGATATCATAATTTCATTTCATATTAGGATGCCTAACGGCATCAACACAAAGCCTCTTAAGCATGGAATATTTTGGGCATCCTAGGCTATTTCCACCAGTGGTTTTTACATGAAGGCCCATTTACCTCTCATATCAGTGGCCTGTGGCTGGAGAACCTGCCTCTCAGAGAATCACTGTTGTTGCTGCTGCTGCATTGCCCACAGCTAAAATACAGCACCGAGCCATGTGAACTCCACTAGGCCCATTTCTGCTGACAGCAGTGGCTTATCCACCCAAACTCCCTTCTCGACTGAACAGCCCTATAGCCTGAGCTTAACCATAGGGGAATTCCCCTCTGACTCAAATCATGTCTTGCCTCCTCCCTTACAAAGGAAAAAAACAAGATTCTTTCCCCAGCCACGAAAATGCCAGAAGTGTTTTCCTTTTCTTCCCCTATTCCCTGCTCTTCCTGTGTATTTTTATGTGCTGAGCATGAAACCAAAAGGAGGCTGGCGTGTGAAAGCACAATGGTCGTAGATGATGTACTGTTGTACACCCTTGTGGATGGAGGCTGGCAGTTTGAGCTCTTAGCTGCGTTAGCTGCAGCACAGGTAGAGAGGAGATCAAATGACATGGTGTGAATGGCTCAGGGCTGGAATTCTAGCACTGTATGAGCGAGAAAGGGTTTTAACAAACAGGGCCAAAAGAGCGGCGCGAGACACAGACTTATATTGCAGACCACATCATTACCAAACATAACACACCTGTCTGTTGCCTTTAGTTTGGTTTCTGCCGAGAAACTTCTTATGCTTTCATGCCTGCTGAGTGTTATTCTACCTTAGGTGAAACGGTAAGTTGTGAGGGAATTGAAAATGGTCCAGCTAGCTTCATTTGAACAAAAGGGAAAAAAAAAGACGAAGTATAGAAGGAAGGTTTGTAGACCGTTTTTATGGTGTGTTAGCTAGGATATGACAGAAAAACATTGTTTCATTTTACCTAAACTGCAGGCTACTGGTGATCCAACTTTGACAACAGAGTCAAGCCTGAAATTTGTTTGTCTGGGAGGCAGGTATAATGTGATGCAGATCTAAATGTAGCTCCTTGAGATTTGTTCTTTACATATGGCATAATGCTACCTACCATGATGCCTGACAGTGCTGCCTCCATTTGTCAGTGTTTCTCCTCTCCCCATCATAAGGGACCAAATAGACTGAAAATAAACATCTGCTTATCAAATGCTCTATTCATACAGGGAGGCAAAGGCTGTGAAGTGTGAAAAGGAGACTCAATGAGAGAGGGACATGGACGTGAACAGAACAAAACAATTATGTGCAGTCAAAAAAAAAAAAGTTTCATTGAGTTTCCCTAATTCAACAATGAGTCTTAGGAGGGGTCTTAGGGTCATAGGAGAATAGAGTGTTGCCTAGAGAAAGAGAGACATAAAGATGTTGTAAACACCATCCATCACTGATAAGTCCACCATAGGAATATCAACCTAGCTAACTGTGCTGACCCCTTTTCGAAAAATATTGCATATGATGATCCAGTTGAACCCACAGTTTTTAAAGCGAACAGGCCTGGACACCAAGGGCACTAAATTGTTTTTAATTTGATATTCATTTATATATTTTTACACTCATCAACTTGTTTTGGCGAATTTTGATAGCAGCTCATCAAATTTATTATATTCTTGCATATGTAATTTCTCTGTCAGTTCAACATTGATGGCAGGTTGGAGCACACACTGAACAGAGGATGCAGTAGCCCTCTATCTCTTGAGTGTTATGTAGGAAACGAGGTCCCTGGCCAAGAAACTTCATGTGCAATCTAATCCCTGCTTCATCCAAGAAAGGATGCTTATCCTTTAACAAAATGGAATGTCTTGCATATGCACACTGGTTTAGCATCAATACTATCAGCATCCAAAAAGGCATAAAAGAGAAACATTAGATGGAACAGGCTGCTTCCACATGCAGCATATTTCAGCTTGTTGGTGCCATTAACAGCCTGGACACATAAGGCAGTGCTGGGGCCTCATCGACTTGAGTTCATTTATAGAGGAAAATCTATAGAGGAGCGACACATATCCATCTGCCTCCTCACCCCTCCCTCAGGGAGAGTCATTTGTGTACTTATTTAAGCTGCGGTCAGCCATTAGACCAGGGCTCTACTGGACTGTGTGGGCTAAGAAGCTAATTACTTCCCTTCCCTCTGCTATGGCCATAACTTTTCCCTAGTCATTCTCTTGGCAGATGTATGGAAAAACACATCTCTTGGTTTATCTAGCATAATTACATCAGTTGAATGGTTTGTAGGTTTGCAGTCTGAGTTCATTGGCATTAGGCTCATCAAAGTGTACCATAGTCACAAATGCACTATTACTCCTTTAACACAGAGTACGGCACAGATACTGTACCGCATGCAAGAAGTCAGTCAGAAGGAAGACCCCACTGTCGTAATGAGGTTAACTGAGGGAAGAATGCCACTACAGTAGCAGGAGCTTGTTTCCATCTGACTCTGTGGAGCAGAGGGGAGGGGAATTAGGTGTGTTTTTCAGGTGTGGTTGTCTCTGCGGGGCTTGCATGTATCCTCAGAAGACTTCTTTTGGGGTCCTAATAATAACTTGAAAGTGCAAAGTCTCGAGCATGGCTCCTTATAATTAGCCTTTAGCAGGAATCAAGCTAATTGCAGAGAGGTAATTGGGCTCACTTTTCAGTCTGTTTGTCTGTTGTGATATGCGCGCGCTCACACACACACACACACACACTCTGCTTCCCTACCTGGGTGTTTCATGTTGCTTGTCACTTTGATTTCCAGATGAATTAAAGAGCATTTTAATTAGTTGGTTTCTTCGCCATGTCGTCTTTCTTGTTTTGGAAGGGAAAGCCGGTGCATACAATTCAAGTTTAAAAGTGAAATCAAGGTTGTACAGTAATGGAGTCCGCAGTAGAATCCAAAGTGAGATTTGTGGAGACTTAAAAAGATGCTCATTATGTGACTGTTGTGTTGGAAGTTGGTTTCACAGCTCTTTTTGTTACTGATAGTTCTTTTTGTTACTTGATATGTAGGAAAAATATCAAGTAAATAAATAAATAGGAAAATTTTTTTTGTTTTCATTGTTTTGTTAAGAAAAGTTCATTGTGTGTTTGACTGCAGAGCCAACCTGGAGGAAGAGCTGGACATGCTGCGTGTCCAGGCTGCTATGGACCGGGCAACAGTGAAGGAGCTGCGCATGTGTCTCAGTAATGAACATCAAGGTGAACCATATTTTCCTTACACTCTGGAAGTTTCTTTTATGGACTTGTATAAAGAACGGGCTACCTTTCAAGATCCTGTTGGGGAAAATCACTTTTACGTCTTCTGACTTAACGCGTTTTACCTCTGCCATGGAGGTAATCTAATTGTCTTGTCTGTCATTTTGTCTGTCTGTCTATATGTCTGCCAGCCTGTCTGTCTTCGACAAAGATATCTAAAAAAATTATGAACAGATTTACACAAAACTTTGTAGAAAGAGTGATCATGAGCCAAGAAAGGACTGATTAAGTTTTCACAGCAATCGACCAAAAAGATGTAACAAGGACTACACGACTATGCATGTGACGCAATACCTGATCTGCCTTGGCGGAGCTCTGTACTCTACTGAGCGCATTTTTCTAGTTCCAGTTCGGCTTTTTTCTGTCTTATCCTGATTTTGCACATGGCAGATTGCCTGACAGCATCTCCACTGCCTGTTGGTGCTCCGAATTTGCTTTGTCTAAATTTACAAAATTTGTTTCTTGTTAATTTCTTTGTACTACTAGCTACGTTGCCATGCCAGTATTTGCCTCAGGCTTAAAGAAGAATCTAAGAAAACACTGGATGCTCCACCTGTAATGGCTGAAGGTGTGCTTGTTTAACATGTCTAACAGCACCTTTCAGCTATGCTTCTACCTCTAGGCCACATTTGTATTCGTGAGAGGAATTAATGGAACAACTCTCAGTGGAATTAACAGGACAACTCAATTAAGACTTGATCAACTCCTTGCAAATTGATTGGGAGATCAAGTTGTATTCATCTTGTCTGCATATGTCATTCCCAATGTTATTAGGTACATTGCTTTTAATCCAATCTCCAACCTTTTGTCAGATACTGACCAACACAACCAGTGGCCTTAATTAACCAGTTCAATAACAAATTTGTCCTAGATCACTTTAATTTACTCCACAACCAGTGATGGTGTCTGTTGGAGTTGGAAGCCTGTGCTTTTAAGGATGGCACTAATTAAAATGGTGGATGCGCTCCCATTGACAATCTATCCATAGTCAGGAATTCTAGGAAATAGGCTCCTTTGAAAGTAGAGATTTAGTTTTGCACCTGGTCATGCATGTAATTACTAAATATAAATGTTGCAAAATAACACAAGTATCTGCCATTTTGACTTTGTGGTACCATGTGTACACCATTCTACAGTTTACATCACAGAAAACCCAGTATAAATATATTAACATTATAGGAGTTAGGTAGCTTTGTGTGTAGCACGTCAAATGCTCCAGTATATTTGAGTAGACCCATGTTTCTCTTACACTGAGGCAGCAGTGCTGCTGCTGAATCTTTAGCACCACTGCTATAAGATTATGGCTACTCAGAGGCCAGCTGTCCTCGGAAGCTTGTTTTAATCCTGCATTACTGCTAACCCACAGTAATTTATAGGCCTAAATAAACAATTTCTCTATGCTAGAACCAGCAGAACATGATTCTTTTGAAATCAAGTGTTCGTATCAGTACACGAAGCTGAGTTCACAATGTCCAATTCACTTTGACCTTGAACATCATCTGCTACTGGCAAAAATGAAATATTTTTGCTTGTTTAAAAGACATCAAACAAGGGAATTATTGGGATGTGTTCAGCCAAATATAACACACTGTGCTTTATGTCTCAAATTGACAAAATAGACATAATAAAACAATGCTCATAGCCCATAGGTGTGTACCTTGTATTGCAGTGTTGTGGATTAATGTGTTCACGTCATTCTCTTCACTCAATATCAGTATCTCAAAGACTGAATGGATGATTTTGGATCTGTTGTTGAAATCTCTTAGGGTATTGTTTATTACTCTGATCTATATCTTATCTCAGTTGTGTGTTTAATATCTTGATGGAACTTGTATGGTCTGCATGAACAGTGGGGAATCAGCTGGTACACAACATCAGTTGAGTGCGATGTACAGTACTACCATGGCTAGGCATTTTATCACCACTGTGGTCTACTGAAATAAAAAATGCACCCATGGTACCCTAAGGTGCTTTAGATAAAAGTGTCCATTAAAAGACATATTTTAACTTATTGTGCTAATGATTTTTTACATTAAGTGAAACAATAACATGTAAGCAGTATAATCCCTTCATAAACCGTTACCCATTTGATGTCTTTATACATTTAAAATGTCACCTTAAGCCATTGTGTCAGTAACAGAGTCAAGAGGAAACACTCCATAATATCCAAAAAAATGTCAATTTTTGTGAGTGGCCCAAACATTAACTCCTGCACAGCCCCTCTGACCTGATCAAAGGGAAGGAGGGTTGAAACGCTCCTCATCAGGATCACACTAACGAAAAGCAGCAGATGAAAGGAATGGGGCCTTTGTGCTGCGGTCCTTGAGGAGACATGGGAGCGACGTTAATGTATGCCGCAGTGCCAGGACCTCCTCCAACAGTGGGTGACTAGGGAGCCACCACGGCTTCTTATCAAGGTAGTGCTGAGGTGCCAACTCCCCAGCCACCAGCACTGGAGCTGGATAATTGTCTCCCAACCTGGTTATGTACCCAGCGAACACAGGCAGCCCTCCTGTCCTATTTGGTGCTCCATCTGATTGGATGTGACATGCAGGGGAGACAAAAGAGCAGGCTAATTCAAAGTAACAAACTTCCCTGGGCAAGTCGTCAAATGCAAAGCGAGGGAGCAGGAGCTCCTCAGAGCATATTCCTCTCTTTTTTGCTCTCTCCTTCTATGGCCTGTTTTTCCAACTCATTCTCCAAAAGGTCAACTGACCTGAAAAGTCAGGGGCCTGAATATTTAATGTTTCCAGCCTTATTGTACAAATGAGTTTGGTCGTACTGCCATGAAACTTTAACAAAAGTGAACGAAAGGCAGAAACTTTTGCATTGTTTTGTTTTGCCCTTTGTATCGAGGTGAGCAGAAAAGATATTCATAGTTCTGCAACTGTACAAGTCAGATATGACACAGAGGCTTGTTGGTTTGTGTGTGCATGTGTCTGTGCATGCACATGTATGCATACTGTTATGTGCATCAAATCCCTAAACACTTGGACTCCTGCATGCTTTCTATTGTTATCATAAAGCCTAATGCAAATCTTTACCAAGGCCACTGTTGAAGTTCACAAAATAAAGCAGCATGTTAGTCTGTGGAGATTAGCTGTCCATTGGGGAAACATGGTGGGCTACAAAGCAGTGCAGCCAGAGGCTGTGTGTTCACAAGGGATTCAAGCACTTCCCTACGTTTGTTTAAGATCCCCAGAGGGAGGATGCACACAGCATGCACCAGTGTGTGCTTTTGAACACTGTTTTTCCATTTCCTGGTGGACTGCTAAATACAACACTTTCTTTGTGATTATCAGGTTGAAAAAGGCTACTTGATAGGATTTTAGAAGAAGGGCGTAGGGGTTCAGGAATAGATATTTCACATCCTTATGAAATTGGCATTAGTGATTGTGCTTTCCTTTCTGAATTGATTGACAAAAGGAAAAAAAGGAAACAGAGTTTTTTATGTATGCTTTGAAAAGAACATTGCCAGAACATGTTAAGAAATTAGACCTTCGCAATGCTAATTGATTTAATTTGCCCTCTTAATTATCATTCTATTGATTGAGCACCCTGAGTTTGACGCATCATGTCACAATAACAAGCTTTGTTCCCCTGTGCAGAACTGCTTCACAAAGTGGCAGAGGAGCGCCAGGTCAAAAGCAGCACTCCGAAAAAGCCCTCTGTTTCTTCTGAGCGAATGGAGCAGTCATTTAAAAAGGTACAGCACTATAGCTTCACTAAGTGTTCTTTGTCACTGTCAATGAAAGAAACCCGACAGAGACTTAACTACAGCACAATGCCCAGAGGAAAATGTGGTTTTGCTCTCTCAAGGATGATTTGAAAGAGTTCTTTTTCTTGGGAGAAGTCACATTGGTTGAGGTTTTGTCTGTAAGTTCTAATTTCCAAGTCAAATATGAGTCAGGAATTAGCTTAATGTTTTTCTCGGTTAAAAATGCCACAATAAAAAAACAAACAATATTCTTTATCAGATTTACTTATTGGAATTATGGCAGCTCACAAAAATAATCATGACAGTGATGGTGACTAAGTGCATTTTAGGTTGAGACAGATGTAAAAAAAATAAATAAATAAATAAATAACATGCCTATATAGCTATATGCTGAAGAAGGTGGAGAGGGACACAGGCAACTATTTTTGCAGGGAATTAAATTGTTCAGGAGTAATTTATAGCAGATGATGCCATTGCAGCCCGTGCCAACAAATGCCATATGGCAGTGTAATGGAGACTGTCATCGCCTTTATTACTGAATGACAACTACTGTTAAATACTGTATAATAACTGCAGAGGTGGAGTAGGGGAGACGGTGCTTATTTTATGCCTGGAAACAGTAGATAATTGAAAAGAGATTTTAGAGGGGAGCTGTTCGTATGTGTGCACACACTCATTTACATGCATGCTCTTGAAGCACCTGCTCGCACGAGTTTACATGTTGCCCCCCTCTCCCTTCATGGCAGTGGATCATCAAGAGTGGGGATAGCCATATAATTTTGTTTGAAAGGTACCGTGCTTTACCAGAGGGCAGAGTGAGAACCAAATAAAAGGGAAAGATTGCCTGGGGGCACAAACCCAGCAGGCATCCACTGTTCTCTTAAACAGTCTCCACCAAAGATCTAACAAAGAGACTAAGTGCTCCTGGTTGCTGTTTAGTGAAGGGTGACGGGGGTAAGGGGTTGCCAGTCAGATGTCCGTAGCCTTGCCAGACTGGGGGGGGTTGCTCCCCAAATGGGTTCAGCCAACCAGACATAGGCTATATGCACTGGTACACACAACACAACACACACACACACACACACTTAATCACAAGAGAAAATGCGAGTGGCAAAGAAATCCCTGTGTGCATGCTACCACACACAGGTCGGATCAGGAACTTGTTTTTCTGATGCTAGTTTTTACTGTTCAAATTAATGTTCCACTCACCCTGTTTATGATATCAGCAACAGATACACTGGAAACAAAATGTGGTGTGCCGTACCATTCGGGCCCTGTATCTTTGATCCCCACAGATCAAGCAGCTGGAGCAGAGGATGATGTCCCTGGAGGAGGAGACAGAGAGACTGAGGGACGAGAAGGAGGAGCTACTCGAGGCCAACGAGGACCTGAACTACAAGTGCCGCGGTCTCCAGGCCTCTCTGGACCACTTGCACAGCCAGGGGGCTTTGCGCGATGAGGCAGCCCAAGCTCAGGCCCTGGTCCAAGGGGAGAGGCATCGCAATGAGATCCAGGCTCTGGAGGCCCGGCTGGCCGCCACCCAGAAAGAGGCCACCCAGCTCCAGCATCAGCTGCTGAAGCTGAGACAGGAGCTGGGGATCCTCAGAGCGGCCAGGGACTTCTATAGGAACCGCGCAGCAGGGCCAGTGGGGGGAGGCGGGATAGCTAGCAACATTAGCAGCAAGGTCAAATTCAAAACAACCAGGCTCAGAGGTCCAATACGCCAGCACAGCCACCGAGCAGTCGGCCCCAATCAAGCCATCAGTTGGCAAGGCCGCAGCTCCAGCCCTACTAAGGACGAATGGGAGGACATGAGCTCGGATAGGTAACGATACACGCACACACACACACACACACACACACACACACACAGACACACACAGTTGTTCTCACTGCCTCCTGCCTCATTATTTTCTAGGTGGTTGGAGTGGAGGGGGTGGGGTGGTTGAATTGTGGGGGGCTATGCAGCATCGAGGGGACACCGTGCATATGCAAAGCGTAAGCAAATGGGTGATTGAATTTCAGCGTCTGTCTAGTTGGTATTCAGGAGCAAAGAGAAGAT
Organism: Neoniphon sammara; assembly: GCA_900302535.1. NCBI lineage: Eukaryota > Metazoa > Chordata > Actinopteri > Holocentriformes > Holocentridae > Neoniphon > Neoniphon sammara. The sequence goes on from OMKZ01000800.1 coordinate 11,197, forward strand.
GGCGAGTGAGAATGATAGAGAGAAGGAGAGAGAGAGAGGAGGGGGAAACTACTGTCAGATCCTTTGAAATATCCTGGGACGCCTTGCTTGGAGCTTATTGACTGAAATTTGCATGCAAAATTAGCCACCTCTCCACACAAAGTTGAACTGGTGCCAGAAAAGCCCAGGGATAAGGGGGCCGCCAATGCCTTGATACCTTCCAGTGATGCCATTTTCATGCACTAGTCACGCTACCCTGAAATTGACAGTTTGGCAGTTTGATTTAATTTACTGGTCCTTTGCATATTCACTAACCCCCCCTTGACAGCGCTAAGGATCCCCCTGCAAGTACTCCCCCACACCAACCCCACAACCACACACGCACAAACATACACGCTCACACACCCTCGTCAGTTCACAGTTATCTTGTGGCATGTTGATTCACGTGCACTACCCCTTTTTCCTCCAGCCACCCTATTCCCACCC
>OMKZ01000801.1:1484-11664 GCA_900302535.1 Neoniphon sammara
AGCAGAGGTTGTCAGATGGATTATGCAAATTAGAGAGCGAAATCTGTTTTATGCTGTTGTTATTTTTTGAATGTTGTTTTACCCAGAAAACAGTAAACTTTGTTATTGTTGTTGGAGACAGTGATAAAGACAAACAATGCAAAGTTAGCTTTTGCAAGCTTGAATTGAATTAAGTGAAAATAGGACAAAAGTGCATTCTGCTCTATTCCATTATTCATGAGGTAGTGTTACATTTATTACTTTTTTGTGCAAAAATGAATATACATATTTCTCTCTCTCTCTCTCTCTCTGAGGCTCAGCAACTGCCTGCTAATTGTTTTATGCAACCTGTTAGGATTACAAGTCTGTCATTTCAGCACAATACTACTTCTGAAATGATGTGTAAGTTATCTCTGTGTCCGTAAAAATGAAATTCCCCAGCAAGAGTAATTCCCCCAATCATATGATTCAGACCTAATCATATAAAGATGGTAATCTGCATTGTATAATGTCCTCGCTGGATTACCATGTACCGGAGGGTCACCTTCATGGAGAAGGTGGTGGGAGGCAAAGTGATGTTTTCTGGGCTGGCTACCACTAAACTGCTTTTTCAAGGTCCCTCATACCTACTTTCCCCATTATTAAACGCCAAGCCTCAAGGCCTGCTCTATATTCATGACATAAACGCTGTTCATACCTAATATTTGTGAATAGTTTCCATCGTGTTCTAGTAAACAGTGGCTGCCCTCGCACCAGTGGAGCTGCACTGGCACCTTTATTGATCTCCCCGCAATAAAGGAGCACAAAACTACCTCCTGAAATTAGATTTTTATACTACAGAAATATGCCGGGCGAAATTGCATTACCTTAGCACATTCATAACATTTTTTCTTAAACAAAGTTAGAAATTAAATCCCGGTCCTGAGGGTGTTGCTGTTTTTCAAGTTTACTCCCTGCCACTGCTGTTATCAACAAAAAGGATCTTTAGTAACTCAAGAGGAATTTTGTCTTCGGGGAAGGTGCTGCATTCATGAGCATTGTCATTCTCTTAGTTGCCTATAGAATATTAAGGCTGCTGTAAAAGGAACAGGGCATCCCGTGTAAAGAAATATTTTTCATACTTTAAAAAGCCATGTGATCTGAACCCTATCCCATGATTTACTCTGCGTCCCGTGTCCCTTTGGAAACTGGCGAATTCACAGGGAGTAAAACATGGTCAGATTCTACCTTTTTATATTGCTTTAGTTTGTGAAGGTAATAATGCAGGGGCATAAAATGATAACCTGTATTTTTTTTTTTTTTTTTTTTTGCCAGGAAGCAACATTACCCATCAATATGCTGCTGTAGTTGTGCTCATTTTCTACACATCATCCATGGTGTCATTTTTCTGGTGATGTGGATCCTGCCTTCAATCAATGTCTTTTGTACTTGTGCACTCATGCTGAGAGTTTGCATTTATATTCATACATATTCAATGCAAAAGGAAGCTGGCAGTGTTGTGCTCATGCAATATAATATATTTCTGTGCGAATCTCAAAATCGAGGAAACAGACAAATGGACCACATGATTACTTTAGACCCTTTCATGATTCTGATTTCAGAGTGGCTGCTGGCAATTGTAACCCTGAACTGTGTGACTCTTGTCAAGTTTTGTGATTCCGTCCTGGACTTGAATGTTTGCTGTTGAAAGCAGGGTTGCAGATAAAGACAGTATCCTATAATGGTCTCCTTTTAAAATTTTAGACCACTGCAATCATCATATTACACACTGCAATTTGCTTCTTTGCATCTCTCTCACACAAATACCAGTTGGCATGTCACCAAGAATTTTGAGCAGGTAGGGATTCAGTATCTTGCTCAAGGACACTTTGATAGGGAGGGTCATGTTGGCTGTTGCGACAACTGAACCTGTGACTTTTTGGCTACAGGAAGCAGGGCTGGATCACAGGATCATGGGGCACAAATTTCACGTGGGCCCCCCCTCCACCAAACTCATGCTAGATGAAATTATGCATATGTAGACAAACAAAACTAGACAGGCTCTGCACATTTGTTAATAACTGAAAAAACATATGACATAGACATAAAAATTTCTCTGTGCCGTCTTCCTACAATGCATGAAAAAAACTCATAATGCAAACCTTTATTGACTCTTCTCGGCTCAAATCTTAAAATTCCTCCTAATTGGCTGCTATATTTTCAACAAGAAAATATTTCCACTCCATTATAAATGAAATAATGCTTGCTGCTTGGAGATTAACATAAGATAAAGCATGAAGAGGTCAGAACTGTTGTTAGCATTACTTCATCCGAGTAATTTAGATAGATGATGAGACAATTCTTTAAAATTCTCCTTTATTTTCCCGATTTGGTGCTGAGCTCTCTATTTCATAGTAACAGCACACCTACGTAGATCTGGCCCACATACTGGTAGAATGACCTAAATTTAAAAAGATTGAAGACACAATGAAACAAACCGTGTCTGCGCCCTGTAACATCACAGAGAAGATTCTTCTGGGCCTGTACATTGTTTAATGAATCGACTCTGCTTCTGAGGCCACAAAATAACCAGACAATGAACGATCAGGGTCTCTGGTGACAGGGGGCCCCCGGTGGTCTGGGGTTGAATAATCCTGCCCAGACGGATGGACAATCTCTCTGACCGCCAGGTGTTAAAGAAAATCCGAAATCCTCTCTGTGAATATGCAGCTATATGCTACAGGCTCCTCACAGCCATCTAACTTCCAGCAGCATCTGCCATGGAGCATAGGCAATGAACTCTCCTCCTCGGGGACATTACTATTGATAACCGAGTTACGAATCATTTAATGCCATTAGAGTCCTTCCACATCTCTGCCTCACATGGAAATATCATCCCTATCCCAATCTCCCACACTGTGAGAGATTATCAAGGGTGATGATGCAGTAGAACGGCGGAAGATTTATCAAGTTAATAAAATGAGCTCTGGGGAGAGCTATTTCAAGGCATCATTGAAGTATGTTTAAAGTAAGTGAGAGTCGATGGTGGCCACAATAGTCGCGCAAAGAACCCACTGCAGAGAAGCTAAATCAAACACTTGCTCGCTTTTGTTGACTGATATTACTTACAGCCGATGCTTGAACTCTAGTAATGGCTGTCTGAATACTTTGGGAAAATTGAAGGCAGAAATCGCCTGACAAAAGCTTGTGAGATACAGAGCCGTCTCTATCATTGACTACATTTTGCCATAGCCACAACAATTGGTTTGCAACAGCAGCAGCACACTGACAAACAATATAAGACTGACATTTACAGACAACCATTAAATTACACAAGGGAAGTCTACATGGATGTGCTAATTATTTTAGCAACCCATCCTTGATGATAGAATATCAAAACAGGATAAATGACAAGCTTGGTGTAACTCCACAGGTTGTCAGACTGGCTTTATTTCCTTTGTGATAGCCACTCTTTCTTACACAAAGGATTGTAAGTCCATTTTCTTTTCTTTTTTTCACCCTTCCCCCAGTGGTTGGTCGCAATCACTTAAAATCCCCATACCATATCTTTACTTTCAAGTATTCCCTCACCAGAAACGTCTGACTTGTCTTGTATTGGCATAAACTGTCAAGAACAGTATATGCAGTGATAGAGTACCAACCCAGACATAAACTGGAGTCTCCTGATTGTGCTTTACATACACTTTTGAACTGTATTGGCGTAAAAGCTGGCGCTGCTGTAGAGCTCAAAGGGTAGAACACAGTTTTAATATGGCCAGGGTTAAAAGTTTGATTCCCGCTGGGGCCACACATGCTGAAAATGCATGCATGCTGGTGGTAGTACAAGGCACTTTGGATGAAAGCACTCATCAAATTGCATATGTTAACAGAAAAAAAAAACAGATGAAGCTCTACTCTTGTGGATAGCTGTTCAAACGTAGTTGACGTCATGGCACGTCACGTCAAGATATTTCCTGCAGCTATAATGGAGCTTGATGGCGGAAAATGTTTCAGCAATCTAAAGCATTAACGGTAAGCAGCAGGTTTGGTGTTCCTGAGAATCAAAGAACAAGAGACATATTACCTACGTATAACTACAGAATGCCTTTATAATCAGCAGTACTTTCAATCACTTGTACAATCACCACACATCGCCACATCTACATGCACGATGCACATGCTAGCGGGCTCAGATCCAACACCAAATTCACACACATGCAAGCCTATTTCACCTATTCACACTTAAACGCATCAATAGATAGCCAACAACACCCATCCCTTTCAGAGCCATAGGTTAAAGCACATCCTGTTGCATGTTTAAAACAACATCATATGCGTTATTATCACACACTTGAGACAATTAAAAGTAACTATCACAATAGCCCAGCCAAGCCAATCTATGTACTGCTTATAGTGTATTTAGGCTACGAAAAAAAACTGACTTAACGTACTTAGTGTTCTATGGAGCCCCCCCAAGACCTCTAGGAGAATATTTTATTAATTTGGCACGCATTATTAATTAGAGGGCATGAGTTACTAATTCAAGCGCACAAGTTATTAATTCGAGGGCACAAATTGGTGTGTTAATTCAAGGCCACAAATTATTAATTCTTATGATTTCGAGGACACGAATTATTAATTTGAGGGTACGAGTTACTAATTCGAGATAACGAACTAATGAAATAATCTCCTAGGGGTCTACGGGGGCTCCGTAAGTTTGCATTAAAGTATTTGTAAGTAATTCCGTGGACTGGTTCCGTGGTCCGTGGTTGCCGTCATACGCTGCATTCACGTTTTCATATGGTTCAGATGGCTATACTGTTGTAATTGTTGCATTGTTGTAACTGTAATTGTAATTATACATAGAAAAACAAGAAGTCAGGAGCAGAAACAATGTCATTAGCTTGTTAAGCTAATGGCTAGCTTTAGCCAACAAGTGTGGGTTTTTCACTGGTTTACCAAAACAACCACAGCAGAAAGCAAAGCATGTTGGTTCTATGATTTTGTGCTTCAACGTTTTAGCTGTGGTTAACTGAGGTATCAAATTTATTATCATTCACAGAAAACTCTGTGCTTTGGGCAACCACTTGAAACGCCACAACCGGGCCAATTCATGTTACACCTAGAATTCTAATTTACCTGAGTTGATTGGACAAGGCAGGTTGAGTAAGTAAGTAAAATACAGGACTTAATCCTAAAGTAAACTCTAGAATGCACAGAGCATTACAGGTTGATGATATGTAACAGTGTAGAGTATCCGCCGGGGGATTTTAAATGTTACTGTATGCTTACCACAAGAACATAGAGGAAGATAGACACAAGACATGATGACACGATGAAGAAAAAACTTGATGAATAATGTATGGTGCTACATTGATGAACCTGTCCATGAAGAGCAAAAACAATATCTGTGCTCTACTTCTCTGAAAATGGCTTTTGAATTGTAACCTACTAAGAGATGCAGTGAACTGTGATTGTGTTGTATCTGTTTACTGGATTGTTAAAATGGTTTACTGAAGCAATTAGCAGTTAGGTCTGTGATGATACAGCCACTTCAACCTTAAGCACACTGCACTGGGTAATGACAAACATGTAAATGCATGCATATCTCCGATTCCGCCTGCATCTCGCTTTATTACTCTGCAGTGTGTTCTCTCCTCTCCTCTCTTCTCCTCTCCTCGCCATACCAGTGCTCTATATCCAATCTATTTCCTCAGTCTGAGCATAGTACAACAGGATTAAAGATGCATGAGATTATCCCCATGTCCAGCAGGGTGGAATGAAGAGAGATCATGTAGAGCACATTGACCTTGTTCTCAGAGTTATTGGCCAGATCCGCACCTTTGCAGCGGAGCTCTGTATTTAACATTGTATGGGACTTCTTAATTAGCAGGGTTGGTCTGCTGCCAAACTATTGTTACAGTGCTCCACGGACAGAAAAACTGTCTCACACACTGGTGTCCCATTCCTCTAGCTGGGCTAACATCGCAAGTAGTGTAATAGGGTTTCCATTACACTGTTTACCATGTTAAACACAGAGCAATGGACGCCTCAGCACTCAAAATTCTCAAACTCATTCATCACAGTCTCTGTGGACACACCACTTGCAGGCTACTTGCAGGGTAATGAGTACATACCAGAATTAGACCAATATACTGCATGGGGCCGATAGTGGCCTTTTATTAAATGCCAGTATCACCCAGTCAACTTCCTCCCTGACCACAGCAACATAAAAACAGTGTGTAAAAACACCAATAAAGTTTAATTCTCATCGGACATTCTATTTCTACATGTGAAGGTTAATTTCTGAAAATAGTCCGATGTAATTATGTTGTCCACCAACACAAAACACAAGGCAATGTATCAGTTATTTAAGTCTATAAATATCAGTGTCAGCCTTGAAAAATCAAACCGCAGTATACACAGAGTTACAGTATATTACATGATGTTGTAGCTGCACATATATACATTATTACAATTTAGAAAACATTTTCCAGTTACTGCAGTGACAGAAATCCATGTATCTATATAGATAACATATGTCATGCACTGATACTAATTTTACAATGTTAACCATTAGTGTCTAAAACCATTTCTCTGTCTCTTCTCCTTCGCACAGCGGTAATGGTGAAACAAGAGGGCCGTGCCTCTTGTGATAGCTAAAACTGCAAGTCATACGAACAACAGTGCAACTGTCTGTGGCAGTAAGTTTCTCTGCAAATCTCATCCATCATTTATGCATGGCTCTCCATTACAGGTTCATTTGAATGAGAGGATAGCATAGCCCCCTCCTTTTTGAGCTCTAAAGGTCAGTGATTGAATATAATCCTCATGCAGAAAGTAACCTGATTTCCCTCTCATAGTTGTGCAGTAATTCCAAGGCTCTTGTGGTTTAGTAAATAACAGACCACACTTAGTATGCCACAGAACTGTTGCATTAATCTTTCGCTGGAATTGGTGGGATTACTCTCTGTCAATTTACAGTTTAGAATTGGGTTTACTATTCAAAGCACTGCGACACTCTCCTCTGCAGAGATCCAGTGTATGTTGGTGGTTATTTGATTCGGCCCAGCATGTGCCCAACCACCTCTAGTGACTGGGTAGCTATAGTATCAGTTGACCAGCTGTTGAGAAGAGGAAATGAGCCTCCGCATAATGACCGTCCTGTGGTTTTATGCACCTGGCCGTTGGTTTGTACCGAGTCTTTCAAATTAACTTTGGACTAATGTCTCTGGGACGCCCCACTGTTTAGGTGTGGGAGGATACTGTGTCTCATTCCACTGTATCCACCTCCAGATGGAGAAAATACTACTGGTGTTTCAACATAGTGCCAGGCTCAATTAGCAGAGTGAGGCATTCACACCTTCCGCGCAGACGCCTCTGAGTGAAGGTGGAGATTGAGACCTCAAGGCTTTGTTGGGGATTTCCTCTTTTAATACACTTTGTTTGATGATTCTTTAAGTGATTTAGGTTGCTTTGTATCTGCAAATCACTGCTCCGAAGTAAAGCTTTGCAAGTTCTCAGTGATCTGCACTACTCTATCGTGTGCTCAGCCCAACATGCAAAGCTACAATGATTTTCAGCACCATGGACAGCAACGACAAAGGGAACAGTCAATAGACGGTGAGGTGTGAAGCAACTGATGTTCTTTGGTGTTACTGGTCAATATGTTGTAGGTGTCTACGTCTCCCTGTCTCTGATTTCTGTGCATTTTTTATAGAGCAACATAGGCTTAGACAAGGGACATTTCACAGCAGTATCGATCGACACATTGCTTCAATGCCAACAGTTAACGAAAAAGAAATTCGGGATCAGGCCAGATGAGATCATGTGGCTAATGTGGTTTAGTAGTATTTCCATTAGGTCCTTGTTGAACTGTCATGTATGATATGCCTGTAGTAGTCACTTCACTGTTGCTTTTTTCCCCAGTTCACATTTCTCTACAATTCAGATCGCTTGTGGAACCGTTTGTTCTTGCGGCTTAGTGCCAGTCCAAACTTAATATGCGGCAGGACTACATTAATCTTCCCCCGGAATTGGTAAATGCCTTCAATACATGATTTTGTGTCATTGAAGCAGCTTTTAAAGCATTATCTATCACACTGGCCAGATGAATGAAAATAATTAGTATGCGAAGCACACATCTCATTTGAATGACGACTGAAGGGACGTATTCACAAAAGGACACGTAGGCTCTCTATAGTCCTGACTGTGCGAGACATCAGACGGCTTTGATAACAGCAGCCTGGTGGTCACCCCAGCTGGGGGGCTCAGATCAACCAAGGGAGACAGCTGGGGGCCCAGCAGAATAGACCCTCCACTGCACAGCGTGAACCATACATCATCACTGCCTGTCTCTCTTTTCACCAGCTCTTTTCAGTTTTTGGGTCCCCAAGAAGAACTGACTGACGGATGTCCAAATGGGTTTGGATCAGAATGAACTGGTTTTAACTTGCCAGGGCTGTGACAGACTTTGGCATTTAGGTGTGTAATTATTTATTTAGCTTTTTTTCTTCGCATGAAAACAACTTTGTTCATGCCCTGATACGTGATTTGGGTTAATAGAATTTAAATACATTCTGACTACAATCCCCCAAAGAGCTTTTAAGCTAACAGAAACGGGAGACAGTCTGTAGGAATGTGATGGAAGGGCTATAATTACTTGCCAAAGATGTGGTTTTTATATCAACAAATTACCAGGTGTACAAAGCGAGCGCTGTGGTCTCAGAGAAACGGGAAAGATAAAGCCTCTTCGGTTTTTCTTCCCTGTGTTTGTCTCTTGACTCTAATCCCATCAAAGACTCCCCTGCTTTTTGTTTTTCTTTACTGAATGCTAAGATCCTCCCCCGTCTTGGGCTTACCTCCCCTCAGGATTGGCATCTTGGAGTACGCTCATTGGTGATTACTCACTTCCAGACAAACATCTGGGAGCGTAAATACAGCTAATCCCCTTCATCGCCGCAGTCTCTCCACTACAGTTAGTTCTTCCTCAGAGTAAATACCAAAACAAGAGAGGACTGACTACAGGATAAAGTTGGCTCAAAACCACCTAACCACCACTACACCTAGAGCATTTGAATGGAAACATGACTCAGTGACATATTCCTCTATGCCTGCTGAATACAAGCCATTGGTAGTTCAATAAGCCTTTCTTTTGCTCTGCAAATGACGAATAAACAAGTGGAAGTTGCAACATTGGCAGCAGTTTGACCTTAGCAGATGAGGTTATGGCTCATTCAGTCCTAGGCAAAATACCTCATAATGACACAATTCACCCTTTAATACCAAGGCCAGGCAGTAGAATGACATGTACCTACAATAACATCTGTCTTCAAAATACCTACTATTTAAGGGAAGAGAAAGATGTTGAGAGTGGAAAATTTCTACTACAATATTTTAATGTTTGCCAGGTGGGTGAGCATTTACATGTGTCGATGTGTCTAAAGACTGTAGTATTTTTAATATGTCCTTGTTGAACTGCAATGTCTTGACCCAGTAGGAAACTGCACATTTATTCCATCACTCAAGTGTGTAGGAGAAGGAAGATCAAAAGTTACAAGAAGACACACTGTCTAACTTGCAATAATACATTTATTTATTTGGTGCATGGCCTTTTTTAGGCAAATGTTTGTAACCATAGACTGTATATAAAGATGGATGACGTGACAGCTCCCCAAAAGTGAAACCTAAAAAAAACAACTAAAAAATCAAACTACACGTCAAATAAATTTTTCCTAAAGATGGTCCCTGTCATTTCAGGTAGTTCTTATCACGCTGATGTATGTTAAAGTGTTAATTTTTCTGATAAGTTTGGTTTTAATTAGTTATTTGATGCTATAAAAAGGGGATGTGACGTCTGTGATTGACAGCTGCTCTGAGTGAAGCTGTCGCGGAGCCGGCACCTGTGGACTTGTGCTCAGGAGGTGTATGTGGGAATGCTGAGAGGAGATGAACGCTAACTTTCCATAACCTTGACTTTTAGCTGTTGTATTTACCTTATCAACAAGCCTTCAGTCGTAGTACAACCAGCGGCAATGACGGTTAAGATTAGAGCAGCTAGGCTACCTCAAAACTTCAGGTGGCGTGTGCTCGCGATTCAGTCAGGAGATATGGGCGGGGCCTCAATACTCCCCGATCTCTACTGCGCAGACTCTGGCTCCAAATGACGTCATCAGGGCAAGATGGCAGCACTCGTAAACGGGATATTTTGGCTTCACTTTTG
>OMKZ01000807.1:28611-52145 GCA_900302535.1 Neoniphon sammara
CATTGCACTTAAATATAAATGAATGCTTCATAGGTATCTGGGGCTACACCAGATAGATGATTCATCCAGTAATTGGTTATTAGGGTGTTAGCTGACTAAGAAAGCATTACCTACACTTAATAGGAAATGTATGAGTAATAAACCCATATCCACATTCTAGACAAGAACCAGGATAACCACAATTTCATTTCAGTCTAAGTTGAAACTCAGCGTAATATTTAGACCCTGTGAGGAAGTCAGAGGAAGACAGAGAGGTATAGATGCTGACACACACACACACACACACACACACACACACACACACACATGCACACATGCACAGGTGTTGATTTGAATTGGCCATATTATGTATTTGATTTTCCACATTTATCTGTCTGCAGTCACCTCTAGTTGACTTTGTCTATATGTACATTTGATTGCTGACTGTAGTCTGATTTCATGTCTTTCCACCCCCTTTGGCAGTGCTTCTCCATCAGCACCTAGTCTGAGGAGTTCAGAAGGTGACTCAGGAAGACCCTGAAGCCATTTCTCTGTGGTTGAGTTCATTGAACACCTTGCATTTTCTCCTTTGATATAGAGTCCTGTGGGGTTTCTTCCATTAAGAAATATATTTTCCTTCCCTCTCTCTCTGTATATTGCATGATGAAATAAGCCACAGTTTGCTCAATACAGTGATTAATTGCTGATCGTTAATCATTTATCATATAACTGCTGTTATCATTTTAGGACAATGGAACAACCAGGAAGCATTTAGTCACACTAATGCTGTCTGTATAAAGTGGGAGTGCCACCCATGCACTGATTGCCATGATATGATTGTAATAGCTGTTATTAAGAGCTCTGCCCATTGAGATACAACTCTAATGCAAATGTTATTACCCAGTTAATATTGCTTCAGGTGCTTGTGTTAATATTTGCAACTGAAAAGAATATCAGGGAATGAAGCTACTGTGTTTGAATGGGAGTGCACTTAGAATGAGAAGGGGAAAGTGTTGCAATAAACTGTGATGTAAGGAAAAAAGCCTGGAGAAGACGTGAAGTATTTTATTGCATTTTGACAACAATCTGTTTACCAAATGAGACCTGAATTTCAATTGCTTGATCAAACCATACTTGATATCAACAAGCATTTTCTGAGAATAGGTGTCACATTTTCAAAGGGCGAATTTCACATTTGTGAGTGAAGCTCTTTATTTGTGATTTCAACTCTAGAGGGCCCTGTTGTTGGAGTTGAAGAACGCTGCTGTGTGTCTCTGTGGCGTGACTGGGCAGAACACAGCTGTCAAGAGGTGTGGAAAGGCCTCTCTGCTGCTCTCAGCTGTGAAAACAGTTAACAAGAAGCCCCTCACACACACTTGCACCCACCCACCCACTCTCTCTCTCTCTTTCACTCATGCACGCGTGCACACATACACACACATAAACAAACACACTCATAAAGAAGGATTACAGCATCGAAATTCCAAGAAACTATCAAGTGCATTATTTTGTAAGAAGGAAACGGCTGCTGATAAAACTATTACAAAGAATATCCACAACTCATTATAATTATCAGCACACAGCAATAAAATACAAAGTGTTGTAAATATGAAAACATTTCCACAGTAGCCAATCTAATAGTTATACGTATTCAGGCGCATACGTACACAGTAATATATTAACCGCTGTACTGAGGGAGTGAGCTGATCACATTGCAGCTGATAAGCTTTTGTACATTGCATTTGCTTATCTAAATGAGGGTAACAGTCACACATTTATAGTGAGATGCCTATTGCTGATCACAAGTTGTACGTTCTATCGCCATTAAAACGGTGTAGTGAAGCCACCTGGCATTATCAAAAATGAAAAGGGCACAAAGACACAGCGAAGAAAATTGGAATTATATACTTTGTATCACTGACATGTCATCTTATCTCAGGTGTGCTGGGAAAATTTAGAACAAGCCACGTCAACCACAGTGTGTGGATGTTGCTTTCAGATTGAATCTATAGGCACTAATATGGAGTCTTGACCTCAGTGACACGCAATAGACAAAGTTTAAGCTCTCACGCCAAAAGGATCTGAATTTCTTAGGTTACAAATTGCTGACAACGAGCTCACAAAGGTGTCATCACATCAACAAATTGTAGACAACCACCTGCAACAATGTACATTAGCTAAATTGCAATAAAACTGTTGAACTCTTTACATGACTGTACAAAAGGCAGAAGTCCAAAGGGCGATCAGAGGAATTAGCAGCCAAAACCAAAATAAAATCTTGCCTAAAGAAGGTATAGACCTTTCCTCATACCTCAAGATCCTTCTAAATCATTTTAAACTCAGCAAATGCAACCAACTCTCTCTGTTTAACTTTTTGAATTCCCTTCAGAAGCAAAAGACTACATGAAAATGCTTTTTGTGCATAATAAAGATCAATTTCCTTTGAATACAGGTTTTCTTGATGTTCTTTAACCATATTTTTCAGTAGTTATCTATCATATCTTTTATAAAAACAAGAAGTTTCTGTATCTTAACAGGGAAGATTAGCTTTGCATGATGGATCTGGTGTGTATTTTGTCTGTATACGGGACATAACTGTAGGTGCACGTCCAAAGAGGGGCCACCAAAGCACCAGTCTTGATCTGGACATGGTGGGATAGAGGACACCTCTGTCCTCTATCAGAGGAAAGCTGGGCATAGCAGCCTCGGGCGGAGACAGACACAGGTTTGTTTATGTCCCTCAGCCCACATCGCGTGCCAGACGGGAGTCACCCATGTCAACACCAATCCCTAAGCATAGAATTCCCTTCCACAGAGACATTAGTCATTAGTGTTTACAGTGGACGCTGTTTGTGTCTTTACTTTGTGTCTTACTCATCAGTTGCCTCATTAAGTAAGCTTTAAAATCCCTGAAGAATAATACGGAGGAATTTCAGGGCTGTTTGTATATGTGCGGCTCAGTGCTTCTCCTCAGATTGTTTAGATATGGGCCTCACCCCAACTGACAGCTTTCATTTCAAGTAAAGCTACTATTATGAGGGAACTATTACTGTCACCACTGAAAGCATATCTGTGCTCAGGACGCTAGACAGTGTTAATTTTCCTTACTGACTGACATGCAGATAATTATGTGAAATATTGGCAAAAGTTCTCTGAAAATGTCTGCGCATATTTTGAGACACACAGAGACATAGTTATTTCATCTATCCACATACAAACTTAACGATAATGCCACACCAAGTATAACTTAATGTGTCAGCAGGGTGCGCTGGCTGGTTTCAACATCTGCCAGGAAAGTCATGTGAAGGTGTTCATAACTGGAGTTAACCTTTCAATTCAGTCAAGAGTGATTGCTCAGCAGCATGTGTTTAACGGGTTATGTATCCAACTTTGGTCAAAACCAGTAATAAAACATAAAATTCTTCATTTCTCTCAGTAAATCTGCACACAAATTATTGACTACTGTAAATGATGTGCTTATTATTTATTTATTTATTTATTTATAGAACTTGGCAGCTACTTGTGTGTGGAAATATGTTTGATATATAGGTAGAATTCAAAATTAATTCAACATTGCACTTCAATAAGCTGATACACAGTGTGTCATACTTTTTGATTTTGATTTTTTTGGTACAGTACACACCATTTGGTATATAACATTGGTTACAGTTTGATAAACATATTGTCATGGTACCACTGAACCACAATGAATCTATTTTCTTTGGGGACTTAATAAGATACTACATTTCATAAAAATAACGTTCCAAGGTGATGTGTGTAAATTTGTGTAACCCTCTCTCTCCCTCTGCAACTACTTCCCCAGGTCATTGCTGCACATATGATTATGTTCATAGTCAGTTTGCTTCGTTAAATAATGATAAAATAACATTATTTATATAATTACATCTTATTTAGTAATATGGCTTTGACACTGCCAGGGTTTAGTTCTTATTCAAACCAAAAAATATGCATGCACATGTTAAGACAGCGATTGTGGGTCAAGTGAGGTGGTGCCTGCTGGATTTGTACAGAATTATCATTTGGTGAAGTACCGGTGTTTATTGTTTCAGAGAGAACGGCTTTATGTTGAGTCATGCATCATCCGTAAGGTCACAGGTATGTCTTGTAAACATTAAAATGACTTTAACATCCACAACAGAAGTAACAGAGCACAGCAGACAATACTACCTGTTGTTACGTGAGATCGGTAAAAACAGTTCATTTCTATTCAAATGCATTAACAAAGCTCTTGCCATTGTGTTTGTCTCTTTTTGTCTAAATCTCAAGTACAATGGGAAACTCCCTTTCCCATTGTCCTTTAGTAAAGGTTTGCTTCATAATGGGAGGCCATTTTTAAAAACCTGTTTTCTAAAATAGATCATATATATCATGGTGAGTCATGTTTTACTTGTGGATTCCTGAATGTCACAGCTGAAAAAAAACAAAAAAAAAACTCCTACATTCAAGGAAGAATCAATGTAACATTTGTCATGTGCACACTGGGGTCAACTTTGTGCCAAAATGTAATGCTCATTATAAGTGACTTAAACAAATTCATATTTAAATCAACAAAGATTTCTGACTGGCTTACCATAATAGCACATGCTTTCCTTGAAGAATGATGTCTGGAAAGGAACCCTTTAGAGTCTGAGATTTTCAGCTCACTAACACTATTTTACTGCTTGAAAATAAAATTGGGGTATTTAAGCTATTTATCAAGTGATACTGAATGCTGAAACTTGATATACAATATCTCAAGTGTTTGTTTCTTCTGAGCAAGACTTTGTCAAAACTTCTGTTTTTTCTTTTATTAAATAATTTTCTTGTATATCTGTCACTTGTCAAAATCAAATAAGGATGGAAATCAACATGGATCAAAATAAATAACATACTGGGACAGGACATAACACTACCAAAATATACATAATTACGGAATAATAATCAAATAATCTTACAAGTAATGCCCATTAGATGGTCTACATAGGAAGAAAACGGAAGAAAACACATAAAGGATATAGTATATAATAATAAAATATTAACTCTTAATGAACTTATTCTCAGATATAATCTATCAAAAGCTGAAACCTTTAGATTATACTATTACTCAAAAATAAACAGCAAAGTAGATGAAATCTTGCTAGCACCAGAAATAACTCATAAACTAATTGGAAAAATCTAAAAAATCACATACTCATTTCATGCAGCTCTTTGAAAACTACCATCATCATGCCCAAGTCAACCTATTTTGGCTTGGGCACCATCATGGTAGTTTGAAAATGCCAGTTTCGCCTGTCTCGCTGTAGTCACAATGCCATTGTGTTAGCCCTTTCCTCGCCTATTTTTGTGACCCTGCACCTCATCGTTTGTTGTTTTGTTGGTAGTGGTTGTTTGATGCTGAATGCAGATCAGATTACAAAGGGTCTTTTTTGATCTCAGTCCATAACACGGCAGGCTTGGAATGACATGAGGTCAATGGACGGGAAATGCTTTCATCGTGCCTGACTCTTTGACTCTGGCCCGCTATTGTGTTTATGGTCTCACTTCACGCTTCTTGATGGAGTTCCCAGATCATCACTGGGTACAAGGCTTTGCCGTCATTCTGAGAGACACCGTTGTTTGTCTGTGCCATACAAAGTAAATTACAGGTGGTGTGATGGCGAATGTGGTGACACAGTCGTCTTGGATAATTATGGCTATGGCCAAGATGTGACAAATTGTGACAGGGATAAATGCATCAAAACAGTAGGTACTTTTCAAAGGTGGAACTCGCATGAGGAAATGTTCCAAAGTACTGTAAGATTTAGCAGTCTGATTAATAAGTGTGTTTAACAGATGTTGGGCAAAGAACACGGTACAATGAATCAGTGAGGGCATCATTAAGACTTCCTTTCTTCTTCTCCTGGCCTGCTCCTATGCTCTTCTTCTGTCTGATGTCACCGACTGGGTCAAGGGTAAGAGACGGACCAAAGACCCCCAAGGGAGGTACACTCCCTCCCTCAAAGAGACCGAAATAGAAATTACAATTCGTCCAATCCTCTTCTTCGACCCCGACGTAACCCACCTTCCCTGTTCAGACCCGACAAACACTGGGTGTAGTAAAGAAAACATCCTTTCACAAGTTGTCCCACTGCCAGTTTCCTGAGAAAGGTATAGCCAGTCTCTTGCAGAGAGTCTCAGAACCTGAACTTCCCGGTTTAGAAACAGCAGGCCACGGGTGAGTCACCGGAGTGTGCTATTTACAGTGAGAGTCTCGCTGAACATAACAACCTGAGACAGCTGGCTATATTAAAAAGAAGCTTTTGTTCAGTTTGGTTGCTACGGCACAGTCCATAAAATGTAAATACTGACAACATAGCGGATAGTGAATTACAGTTTAATAGTGAATAGTGTAGCTTTCCTGGCCTTACCTGAGCTGTATTGCTGTGCAGAAGGAGTTTAATCTCCT
Organism: Neoniphon sammara; assembly: GCA_900302535.1. Lineage (NCBI taxonomy): Eukaryota > Metazoa > Chordata > Actinopteri > Holocentriformes > Holocentridae > Neoniphon > Neoniphon sammara. The sequence continues at coordinate 35,036 of OMKZ01000807.1, forward strand.
AGCACTGTCGGAGATCACTGTTTGTGTATTAGCTTGTTCATGTTTCTGAAACCAGTCATCTAACATCTAAAATGTCAGAGGTGAATATCCAGAAATAACTTTAAGAGATTATAGTATTATAGGTTCAATGATAATGAATTATATTTAAAAAAAAAAAAAAAAAAAAACGGTTAAAGGTGCACTATGTAAAATTGCTGAGGTTCCATTTAAGTGAGAGCCATTTAGACTCAGCTGACAAAAGACATGGTATAACTGCATAATTTGATAGTTGTGATCAGTGATATGGCCATTATAAATATTCCCTATGTACAAGCATTGTCCCGAAACTTTGACCCTATACCCTGTGACCTTGACCTTTGACCGATTCATGTTAAAATTGAATCAGTTTTTCCTTTACTGACCCTTAACACTTTCACCAAGTTTGGTACAAATCGGAGCAAAACTATGTGAGTTACGCTGTACACACACACACACACACACACACACACAAACAAAATGGAATGCCTTGGTGGTATTCTTGAGAATATTACGTAAATTAGCACAGCCCTCCTTAATCCCAGGCCCAAACATTACTTTTGCCAATCATATTTAACCCAAAAATGTCAGCCATGTGGACACTCTAGGTGAAATGGATTTTAATAGAGGCCCTGAATCTGCAAGGATCCCTAGAACCAGGACTTATGAAGTCTGGCATGGCTACTGGCAACGGGTTTGGCACTTCTGTCTATGCCAGGCGCATTCTACCTCACAATAATCTGGGTGCAATTCAAGTTTTGCTGTAAACTGTTTGAGCTTCATTCAGATGAATCATACAGAGCCATGGCCTATTTTCAATCACTCGTGTACACCAGTCATGATCTGAAATGTTTATATAGACAACTGATTTATGTTGTTGCATCAGATGATACTGATCTGATAAATGAAGAATGAGTTGTGCAGTGAGGTGGCAGAGTTTCTCACGCACCTTTACTGGCATAGGAGATAGCTGATAATGCAACATTGTCCCCTCCTTCTTGGCTGCAGTTGGATGATATCACTTAAAAGTAATACTGCTCAGGTGGCCTGATGAGGTGACGTAAATTGGCCTTGTGTTGCATCAGCCAATAGCCAACCGAAAAAGAAAAAAAAAATCCATGGTTTAAGGAAAAGCAAACAAAGGCGTACAGTATGAGATATATGAAAAAAGTGGAGGACAATATTAATTAGTAGTCGCATGTCTGGTGAAGACAGCATTTACAGGTTAACAGTCACTGCTGGCGACTTGAAACACCACGCATACCACGTTAATCTCGCTCGGATCTCTAAATCTGTGAAGACTACTAGAGAGGAGGATCGCATTTCAAGCACAGTTTACATTCCCCACGTAGTAGACATACCACACACCAAGACACATGCTTGCTTTGGAGCAGATTGAAAACTTTCACGGTGCTGACACAATTCAATTCAAGGTAAGCTGAGGCGTGTGCTTCTGAAGATGGATTATGACCCTCTGTACAAAATTTGCATCAACATTGCATTCATATCCAACATTAAATAGCCTGGACTCAGCACTGACAGCATAATCTGAAAGACAAAAACACCAATTTCTGTTTGGATCAAGCTATTAATAAGTGTGCTGCTTTTATTTGAGAAAGTACAGTATTAAAGCTTCTGAAATATAGTCCTTTACCTGGGTTATTTTTTTCTCCCTTGTGTCTGTGTGATCATATTACCTGAATCCATGCCCAAAACAAGTGACACATTACTTTCTAGTGTAGTGGCATTCCATTAAATGACGTCTATCATGACGTCTGCTGCGTGACAGCCAAACATAAATTTTCAAAGATTATGAGGGGGATAAAGGAAGAGCGTTAGTGTTCTTTCACTGACTAAGAACTGACACTTGTTTTTAGGAGCTGGTAACGTAATAGATCCTCAAGACAAAATAACATTGAAAATATTGTTTAGGTGGCACATGAGAAACTCCTACACACCCAAACACATCCTCATCAACCCCCTTGACTATCTATTATTGCCTTTCAATGAACTACAAGGCAATTTGTGCAGGAAAATCCCCTTGCAAACATCAAAAACACAAAAAAATCCCCTTTTGTGTGACCTACCTTATATAGGCTCTCTGGTGAACCTCAACCAACACAAACAACTGAGACCTGCTATTAGAGGGAGACCAGGTCCAGTTGGGTGTCAGTGGCTCTGAGGAGTCTTCCTTTGAGGCCTTACATGAAAACACAGCTGTTGTCACTGTGGCTTTCAAGACCAATTTATCCATCATGAAAATTGGTTGTCTTATGACGATAGACAAGGTTCATAATGATTGTGCGTTGCTGCAATTCATGTCATTCATAAAATTACTGTTATCCATTGTGGTGAATTAATTCTATGAGAAAGAAACCTATGTGGAGATTTAACAGTTAGTGAGCCACATGCGTGACTGGCTTCTAGCTTAAAGGCTCTACATGTGGCATTTTTAAACATCGATATATCATTGTCAAAGATGGTTAGTTTAAATTAACAAATGGTGGAGATGACTGGAAGCCTGTATCGCACGCTGGATTTAGGGCTAGTGCTTCTCTAAATTAAGACCACATTTCCTATAAACCCTGTTCCTTTCTGACAGGATGTATCAGCTCGTCCCCCTTCCCTTTGCTAGCATTGCCTCACATGCTTTTGTTTTCTCGTTTGCTTTGATGAAGAGGATAAACATGTTGGAAGTGATTTTTCTTTTACATATTCCACCATATACCATTGCGAGAAACTCTGAAAGCCTTAGCTCCTCCTATTTTGTGCCATAAAACAATATCCCTGTATGCCAGAAAGCGGTGCAGCAGATTTGCTACAAAACCCATCCTAGTGGCACACAATGTAAAATGCAGTGTAGATTAGAAGAGACTGCCAATCTTTGTGGTGATGTCTTGGTTGTCTATGTTTTTTCTTAATGTGTAAAACTAATATGGTAATGATTTTGCTGATATTATAAAGCACCTATAATGTCATGCTGACATGAAAATGGAGTCTAGAACTCATAAGTGAGATAAACAAATAAAACAATGTTAACAACCACAAATGAAAATGTGTGAAAAGTCAAGCCGATGAAGCGGAAACACTTTATATCAACACAAGATTGCTTGGGAACACCTGCACGCCCAGAGCTTTATTGTTTTATATGCAATTACATCAACTATGATTGCCTTTGCTCTAGTGATAGCTTAATAAATTTGCAAGTCTGTGTAAACCTGTGCTGCGAAATAGATCTCTAAATAGACAGAAGCTGTAAAGCCATGACTTAATGGACTGGATCGGATTATTTGATTGATGGCCTGCCAGTACTATTTTATGGACTATTTATGAATGTTTTTATCCGATTGATTTGATCGCACTGAAGCCTCTGACCATCCTCTTCTGGGAGGCTACAATCGTGTCGCGGTTCTCTGCTTCCGGGGGTTGCCTACTAACCTCTCAAACAGAACAATACTGCAAGGGGTGCCACCAGGGATTTTTGGCCCTACAAACAAGATATTACATTGGGCCCCACCACCCCATCATCACAGGCCACACCAGCACTGTGCAATTGCTGTAACCACGCCTCCTGAACCCAGTCGACCCATTCAAAGCTTTATAAGCTTTATAATATATATATAATAACTCTACCTTTGCAGGCTCGCAACTCTCTTGAAGTCCAACACTTACTGACAGTGAGGTGTGAAAATGTAAGAAATGTGCTAAAGTCAATCTTTTACAGTATTTGTAATATAATTAATGGTAAAATTCTTGAATGGAAAATTCTCTTAACATTAATTATGAATAACTTAAAATAAATATAACTTAAATATGCATTAACCCCTTCAATTAAAATAAATAACATTTTAATCTATGGAATGAAATAATAAAAGAACAAAATCAGCAGCAGATTTTTGAACTAAGTATATAGACCAAATAGAAAATAAGCAGCTGTAAAAGTGGAAATGTGGAAATTGTCACAAAGTACAGTTTGCAACAAATGCATTTTTCTCTTGCAAGTGGCTGTCAGAAGTGGGTGGTTCTACTGCACTGGATGGTGGTGAATTGCTCGAATTACTACAAAAAGAAGATTAGTTTGTTTTGGTGCAGATAATTAAGAGCTTTATTTTAAGGGTAAAAGCACCTTTTGAACTGAACTTAAAGTAATTATCCCCTACTTGTTTTCAGTACGAGTCTTTATTTTTGATGAGGGATCATTCTTTATGGCAGATGTTTCCAGATTTTTGATTTCATCCTTCTGAATTGAACTGAAAGTGAATCGTGAATTGTGGGGGGAAAAAATGAAAATGACTTCTGTTGTCGCCGGCAGCTCCAGTGAGTCAGTGAAACTGGACCCACAGTTTGGCTGGAAGAAGACTAGGCTTTAGCTTACACTGAACAGAGCGCTGACCTGCTGCAGCTCTGTGGTTGGGCCGGGCGATTGGAGATGTATGGTCTGCGGCCGAGATTGTTAATCTTTTGCGGATGGCAGGTAGGAGCAGGCTAATTCACCTGGAAGAGAGCCGGTGTGTATCCAAACTTGTCATGAAAGATCCATTACCTCCATCAGCATGTGGTGCGCACTCACACTCTCATACAGACAGGTACAAGTGTCAGTGCACATGCCAATGGAAATGCCCACCCACCCCCAATCTCACACACACGCACACTCATCAAACGTGCTGTAAACATTCCCCATTCACAGACACAGGGGTAAACTCACGCCAGACTTGTGCAATTGTGCTGAGCTCAGGTCCAGGACAGATCCAGAACAGGTCTGGAAGCGTGTGGCCTGGAAATAAATATCATTAAACTCAGCTGTCAGTCCACATTTGGCTCCGCTGAGGGCTCCACCATCCATAGAGCTTGGCTGTCCTCCACACTGGCCGGTTTTCTTTCTTTCTTTCTTTTTTCTCTCTTGCATACACACATGCACTCTCTCTGACACACAAAGACAACCACTCACACACACTACAGAAAATACACACACACACACACACACACACACACATACACAGACCACCTGGGAGATCTGTTTATGGAATCCAGCAGAGACCACACGAGAAACAGACGACGCTTTTATTTCGCTTTAAGCACAGAATATCTAAATAGCCTCATTCATTTACATCCAAGATGTAGTTTAGTCATTGGGAACAAGGATTACAAAGATATGCTATGATCACAGAGAAAGACCTGCTCATGTAAATAAGGACAAACACACACATGCATGGGGTTTACTGCTAAACACATAATAGTCAGTAGTTTACAAATCTACAGCACATTCCCTTGAGATGTTTCATTTGGACAGGACAATTAGATTTATAGGACAAAACGTAACAACAAAAGCAGCAAAATATATTACTTTGCAAACCACATATGTGAAGGAATCACGATGACAATCATTATCCCAGATCTAGAGTACATCCTGTCTTCATTACACAATGGCATTTGCCCTCTGATTGACTCCTGTCTGAGTAGGTGTAAATAAGGTGTGCTCTGGTAAACCCGTGTCGGTTTCGTGCAAAGCCCACATTTCATAGGCACTCACTTAAAGGGAGTTCCTCCTCCCATTTGCACGCACTGCCCTTTGTTGTCTACATTGTGTGCCTTTTTTCCCCCCTCTCACTTCTTTTCTCTCATCTGAAAATAACCCAAACAGGTTCTGTAGATGTAGTAACGGTGATATTATCTAAGCACACTTCACCTGAAGGGGGATCCCGTCATAGAGCTTTTTTGTCTGCACGAATGAAGCCTGGAGCAGACAGATTTCGCAGGCAAAACAAGTTTAGCACGGTTGGGGCAGGCTAAGCCCTGCTTACTGCTTTTAGATTCCTTGTTTAACAGCACACTGTAAATAGTCATTTTCTCTGGTTAGTACATGCACAGTGTCAGGGTCAGGACCTGCAGGTTTATAGACATCAAATATATGGCATTAAAACAAACTGGCAGGACGTTGAGGGCCATGGAGGAATTGTGGCATTATATATATCACCATAAACTGACATGATCTTGCACGATAACTTTAACAGATACAAACCATATAAGATATGATTAAGAAGTTTTAGGCATCAGAACACACATCAAGATCCCACACATGGATTCACAAAACCACCCTCATATGTTTAGGCACAGGGTGTCCGACCAAGCTACTGCCGTCCCATTGGATAAGAGGTGTTGATAACTGGTCAGCTGGCTGACCGCCAGCCTTCATGACATCAAATCAAATGCTTATCCTAACCAAGCAAAAAACTAATGTCGTACATTCCATACACAGATAAAAACCTGACATTCCATGGCTTCTGTCTAGACACCAGAGACAAAAAGAGAATAGTCAGGTTACACAAACAAAAGGCGGGGAGGTTCATGGGAATGTGTGCACTTAGAAGCTTTGTGGGTGTGAAAATGGATTCAGTTCTCTTTCCATTTTCATCACTACTACATAGGAACCAGTTCAGAAATGGAGGATTAATACATAACTGTATGTCAGGATAGCAGGGCATTTTGTTTTACTGTTAATTATTCTTGTGTAAGTATGAATTATATAATAGTGCTACTTTCCAAAATTTAATAGCATTATTAAAGCTACTTTCATAAGCACAGCTCTTCTGGAAGCTTACATAAACACTCTTTATAAATTAAGTTGTTAAATAATACCTTCTGAAATACAGTTGTGCAGGATTTAGCTAACAGTCCCAGGGCAGGAGGTACGCAATAAAATGGCAGTCATTGCCCAGTGGCAATCAATGCCTAGGTGGCATTACAAGAAAGCCAGACAGTCCCCATCTAGTTTGAAAAGTGTAAGGATATGTATAATTCCTCATTAGTGTGGCCAAACACTGTTTCTTTCAAGAGTTTCTGAACTCCTTGAAATTGTAATCATTTTTAAACTGGGGAAACATGAAAAAAGTCCACAAAGTTTTGCTGTGTCATTGTAATAAAATCCTAACCAAAACCACTGCATGCCCCTCAATGTCTGATCTTAATAAAGAACGTCATAAGTTCGGAGCCATCTACTTTGCCCCTGGGGTGTCAGTTTGAATATAATTGGTCTCATATAAATTGTCACGATTAGAGAAAGAAATAAGGACAACCTGTTCAGATGTAATGGAGGCCTAACAATGGCTCAGCTCTTCATGTTCTTTCCCTGTAACTGCTGACACGGCAACATTAACGACATCTGACCAGTAACATGCAAACTAGACAGAAACCACCAATGAGCAAGAAGTTCCCCTAATAACTTTATTGTGCCCCTGACAATAACTCAGGCTGTGGAACAGCCAAAGAAATAAAGCATCATGTGTTAAAACGCAGCAACAAATGTATAATATCCTCTTACAGGTCACACACACAGCAAATCACATCATCTCAGTTACATTGAAAGGTGGCTACTACTTTGGATATCATGTGATTCAAAATTCACTTTACCCAGCACTGTGAGAATGTAAGTTACATGCACAAGAAGAAGGGACGGAACACACCTTTACCTGTTTACAGCTTTGAATTGTTTTTATTTTGGTTATGTGGTCTCATCGCCTGTAGCCTTAGACACACAGGCTGCCAAACAGAGGGCAACAAAAATGTATCAAGGCTGTCAATCAAAGTAAAGAGGGATTAAGTTGCCTACTGGTGATTATGAATCTGGTGTTCCCCAGAGAAGAGACAGCAGTATATGATAACTGAATTTGTGACTAAACATATGTCAAATCAATTTTTCTGCCAATGTATGTTTATGAACTCTATACCACTAGATATCGAACTAGCTGTGCATGTCATGGGGTGTAACATAGTAGGTGAGATTTTTTCTTTTTCTTGGAGAGTGTATATCAGGTGACAAATAAGAATCTAGGAATTCTCAGCAAGGGATTTTAACAGAGATGCCTCCTTGAAAGTAATCTTAAAGAGTTGCAGAACACTGTGGGTGTTCAGATAAGAACAGAGGACAAATGTGTTTACATATTTCACAACTGTTAACAGAAATCAGATTCAAATGACCCGTGCAACTTTCGTTACACGGAATGATGATGTGTTCATTTCTTGTACAAAGTCTGCCTTGCAAACAGAATGATCTTCAAATGTGTTACATTAATAAAAGTTTTCATTCAGTACTTTGAAATTCACAAAAACCATGTGAGCCGTCTCACTTGCAAGGTTAACACAGTGTTTATTAAAGAGAAAGAAGAAAGTAATTTGGTTGCATTGGTTAAAGCTATGCAACCTTTTAGTGCTTGTGCTATCCAAATAGTCCAGGATGGCCTGTAGGAAACAATATAACCTCAGTAGAAAGATGGGAGAGATAACAAATAAAGCTATAAAACAATGCAGCTTTGTAATGATTAAACTGGAAGTACAATCACATCATTGCACACATTTCAATGTATGTTTGAGTCACCATGTCTATAAACTAGATGAGATTAGGAGAGACAATAAATGTTCCATAGGTGATAAATTAACTTGTGGGGCTTTTGAGTTGCACAAGATTAAAAGAGCAGTATATAAACTGCTTAACACTGTGCTTTTAAAAAAGGACAGCAATGGCTTAGGCGAGGGAACACTTGTGAGCCCAAAATAGATTAATTTACTTTGTACTAATGCAGATTAATGTACCGCCCAAGAGGCTTGAATGAGGTACCTTTGATTGAAAGGGTCTGACCTAAGGTCGGAGGATCTCTGTGTAAAAGAGGAAGGAGTTCCAATACACTCTTCAAGCAAAAATATAAACTCCAACACATGTTGACCATGCTGTGGTCTTCATCAGGCATCATAGCACAACAAACTGAATGAAGAACCATCGAGAAATGTCTCCACACACCAAAACCCAGTAAAAACACTCTCTACCCTCCTGTCTTTGAAGTTTTCTTTCTCATGTGACCAATTAAGTGATCCTTCATCAAGACTTTGGTTCTTAGATGAACACGGGTCTTTAAACTAAACTGGTTTTCAAGACTATCTATACTATGCCAACGGGAACTATTTCTCTTGAAATTGTAGAGATTCCATATAATTCCTGAAATTTTTGGGCAGGGTAATAGAAGTAATAGAACTGACAATGTTTGACTGACACGAGTCCTCACGTCCACTTGTGTTATTCGTTTGCAAGCCGTGCTTTGAGATGTTTATCTGGAGCTTTCTCTCTACTAAAGTGTGATGATGTTAACAGCTCTGCAGGCCAGCAGGCACGCATGTAGCTGCTGCTTGTCAGTAACAGCTTACGAGACTGGGTCGGTCTCCGGCGACGGCTTGCGCACCAGCCCTCAGCACACCACCCAGAACCCCCAGAGAGAATAAATAGGGTTGCCCCCTTTCTTAATGCTTTCACTGTCTGTTATCACTCATGCTGTTATGACGTTACCCCTATTCAGTGTGGAAATTGTTTCCCCATTTGCAAGCTAAACCGTGTCCCCATCTCGGACCCGTCCTCACTGGTGCTTTCTTGGCCCCCCCTTTTTTTGGCTAAACATGATAGAGGAGTTAAGTGGTGCACTCACACAGAGGGCTTGCATGAAATACACATCCTAGCCGTTACTGTTGATGAATAGATTTATTTATCAGTACAGTCCACAGTCTTATTTTCTCAGACTTTTGTAATATCTACACACACTTTTCCTGGTTGCCTGCAGGTTTAGTTGCACCTTTTACTCTGATAATCAAAGTCTTTCCCGACCTCGCACTGATAATGTTCGCCTGCCAAAATAAATAAATAAAATAAAATAAAATAAAATAGCTAATTATACCATGGAAAACTGATATTTGCATGATTAGTTTGGATTCTACTGTTTAAAACTTTAATTATTGTTGTGCTGACACTGGATTGTTGCTGCAGCAAACACAGGTTGAGAACTGGGTAAAACTATTATATGATAAAATAATTGCACTGTGGCACTTTGTAGACTTCATATTACGCATTGTTTTAAAAAAAATAAATAAATACTGACGGGAAGGAGAAATAGTGCTCGGTAATGCTTAGTTCCTTGACCTTAAACAGTACAATTCACAGATGAACAGAATAAGTGCAGTAAGAAAACTGAGAACATTGCAATGACCTAGACTTCTATTCTTAACCTGTGGGTAACCTCTCGCTTGTTTTTTTTAATTGTTGTTTTAATACATTTTTGTTCTCATTTGTTTGCCAGCTCATCTGCTTTACCTCTTAAGTGTCGAGACCAAAATAGAAACTTCTGAAACCACCAACACGCAAGGGCCTGCTTTCACTCCCTCTTTTATTGCTGTGTTTCATATCAGTAGGCGTGAGACAACTTGATCCTTGTTTACTGTCATCTTCAAATTCTTGGCTCACAGCTCCCCTATATTTAAGCATGTCAAAAGTTCACATAAACTTAGGAAACTTATGAAAAAAAATCACATGATTAAAACTGAGTAAAGTTTTCAAATATGCTCAAAACTTTGCTTCAGCACAAGTATAACACTGTATCCACCTTAATTCATCTTCATGAGCATAGTCTGTTTTCAAATATTACCAAGCAGTTGCAAAAGGTGAAACAGAAGGTGTGCATAAAGAGGGTGAGACCAAGTATACATGAAGAAATGCTGTCTATTGTAAGCTGTGTGATGATTACTAAGTGCACACGTATGTTTGCGCAAAACCATAAAGCTCCAGTTAGGTACTGAGACACTGGAAAAGTAGTTTGAAAACAGAGCTGTCAAAATACTATAATTATTGGCTGATGAAATACTTTGAGATGGAATGCACTGTACAATGAGAATAAACACACTGCTGCCATAAATAACATGAAGGAATGTCTGGAATCAACATGGAATTCCGTTTCTATTTTGAAACTTTGAATCCTTCCCCGACTCAGAGAAGTGACTCATCTTTATACTCGCAACAGCATAATCTTCGGCAAAACATCTGAACGTATCTGCTGCCTCGCACGCAAGTGCTTTGTGTTTTCACAAAGGGAGAGGCACAAGCCTTGAGCTGCAGTTATGCAAATTCAATGCATGTCAGGTTCACATCTTCAGATGGTTATTTTTAGACATCTTGCGCAATTAGCGACAACAGTTTACATTACTGAAATGCTTAGCCAAGTTCAGATTTAAGCTTCATATATTTGCAGACATTTTAATAATTTCTCAAATGTAACCCAGACTACATGACAACTGAATTTGGGAATTGATAAATATGCCACAGATCTATTTTATTAATGGAAATATATTAAATATGGGAAAAAATGGATGACATTATGTTTTCAAAGACCAGTCAATAAATAAATGTATTTATAAATTTCACTTCACACAATATAATCCAATAACATAATCATCACTTGGCATAAGATTAAATTCATGCGCTGGATGTTAAATAATGTTACACATCCTATATTGCAAACCACCCAATTGCTCTTTTTTTTGTTATAATATCCACAATCTAACTAATGCTCATTTCTGTGTTAATTTCATTAAGCCATGCATACACACATGCACTCTCTCTGACACACAAAGACAACCACTCACACATACTACAGAAAACACACACACACACACACACACACACAAATCTTAAGGGTTCAGGAAATATTCAGGAAACACAGTATTTAACATGAAATAGAGCTTGACAAAAGAAACTAAGAACTCCTCAAATGAACGAGCAGGAGTACCTGCAGTGGAATCCGGTCGACAAGGCCTGGTCTGCAGTGCTTGAGAATTCATTCAGCATGAGAACACATAATCCAACACAACTCAACACATCACATCATACACTGGCCATTACTTTATCTTATCCCGCTGTACTGTGCTTAGCCTGAATATCATTGTTTACACCTGCAATTGACTAAATATAATTACTAATGCTTCTGCCACAGGGCCTCTAACTAAATGACTGGTTAACTAATTTACAAATAAACACAGATATGAGGAAGGTATTAGAAAGGAGGGGCAGGGGGGATGTGATGTACTTTTTTCAGTGGGAAACCTGAGCCTGAGACAATGCACACAACCGATGAACCGATGAACGTTCTTGTTCTTGATGTAAGTGAGGCTCAAAAACTTCAGTTTGCACAAATACATCATTAAGAGGGGTGCCAGAATTGCAATGGCACTACTTGAAACTATCGGGTACTCTATCCAAAACTCTATCCAAAACCTGTCCAAAGCCATGTCTTGAAATTTTATTTTTAATGTGCGATATTCCCTGATCTCTGCCAGTTGCTCCTGTGCCAGCAGTGGCAAGACTTTTGAGCTTTTCTTTGCACATGAACTCCCAGGGTCACGGACCCAGTCAAACTGCGCAATAGACTCCTTCTTCATAAGCTGCGCAACTAATGGTTATTGTAATTTTAATTAATTTAATTCATTTTATTATATCAGCAACATCAGATTTTTTTTTTGACAGTATCCCTGACAAAGCCAGGTGGCACCCCAGGGTGTCACAGCACCACGGTTGAAAAAGGCTGACTGAGATGTTAGAGCACACTAATTTGTGGTCCTCAAGAAAACTGCAAGGCTACAATTTAATATGCGCTATATGCACTATATGTGTTTTCATGCAGGCACATCATGCAGCACAAATGCAAAGTGGCACATATTGGCATGGCATGTGTTTGTTTTCTTGAATGCCTATAAATTGTGATTCCAGTGTCAGCATATCAGTGACCCATAGTAGCAAAAACCAGGATGCCACTTGCTGAAATAAAATCTGACCATATGCTTCACAGTGTTCCTCATTCCTATGTGACAACAGGTGGGAGCCTGAGGGGCAAAGTCGGAGCTACAGCGACTGCATACCTAAACGGTCATTTGCATCTGCAGTTTCTAGATCAATGTCAGTGTGACAAGAAGCATATGCTGCTCATATGGACAGAATGCACTTGCTTCTCTCAAAGAGCAAATCACCCTCGTATTTTTCACAACTTGTAGATTTTCACGAGTGTAAGTGTGTGCATGCGTATAATTATTGAAATGAAAACATCAGCTGGAGGGCTTTTTTGATCTAACGTCTGCGGCCAGGTCCTGAGTGTAATCTAATTTGCTCATAAATCTCAAAACACTGATTGTGACAGCGGTGAGAGAGAGAGATGAAGAATGAGACAAAGGCAGCAGTAACTGTCAGTCAGCTGCTTTGTTCCACTTGGAAAATTGTATCAGCCTGATAAGCTATTATTAAGTAGATTAACATGTATACAAGAACATACATAGTCACATGGACTCACAAGTTGCTACATGCAAGGAACAGAAAGCATACATGGTATTTGAGCTCTTTTCATTGTGCGGTTGGCTTACAGGAATCCATCCTTGACATGCCGTCAACAGTGACTTCACCATGGATCGTGTGTCACACACAACACAAACAGATTATCACTCCAAAGCCTCTATCAAAACATACACACATGTACAAACACCTGTGGCCTACTTGCAAAAACATACTAAAACTCATACGGGAACTCATAAACAGCATTTGCTAGATTTCAGAGGGTGGTGTATGTTGTCAACGTCTGTTTCTAGGTGGGGTGTGTATGTAGACACATGTGCATCATGTTATTTTGGTAACCAGCATTAATCATCATCATCACAAGTTAACTTAGGGAGATGGTAACAACTAACGAAACTACAGTGATACAGAATGTGATGACTTGCCGGGATGGTTTATTCGGTTCAACGTGACTGCCAGGTGAACCCGACACAGAGTGTGTGGGAGGAGAATAGTTCACATACATCTGGAGTAAACATAGCAGAAATTCTGGACAGAGGAGTGGCATTAAACGAGAATGAAACACTGGCATCAGCCGTAGGAGGAATAATATCAAATACTCAAGCTCACAATTCACAGTCTTCTATTACTGCACTCCATTAGTCTGAGATCGTTTGGAGCGAGAGACAGGAGCTAGGCACAGAATACGCTGAAATAACTGTCGGCAATCTAAACACATCCATGGCACCCTCAAAACACTCTATCATAACACTTTACTAGGTTATGGTGGTTCCTGTAAACAATGCAGGAACTACCTTGACAGCCACAGCTTTTATAACCTGTTATGGACATCGCTCGGATCAGGGCACTTCACAAAATGCAGCAAACAACAGTGCAATAGCACAGGTGAATGTTTTCATGCAGCAAAGCAAAGTGAGATCTGTTTTCTGCTAGATTATGCATGGCACTGCTCTAAAACTTATTAGCCAACATTGAGTGCAAGTCTGTCTTTACAGTGCCTATCCTCTGGAAACCTGTTCCATGGCTCTTTGCCCCTATTTTCACAGTTGTACTGTAACCTTGGTACTGTATCATATCACAGTAACTCCCCCAGTCTTTTAAGTCATCCAAAGCCTCTGGGCTATTTATTCAGAAAGAAATAAAGAGCAATGAGTAATTTGTCAAGTGAATCCACCATCCTGGCACTAAGCAACAAGAGCGGCAAGGGATACAACTGAGAGAAAAACAACCTCGGTCTCTATTTGGATTGTCAAGTTGGCATGGGCTTGTTCTCTACTGCGCCAAAACAAAGCACTTTGATGTGTGAGATCCTGAGAGTATGTCAGCGTCTTTTCCCACTTCAAGCCAATTTGTTTAACTTGATCTTTCTAGTCCTGGAAACTGACATGTGGAATGCTCAGGTAAAGATGTAAGAAAGGATATACATGCCATTGGATAGAAATCACACATTTTCTCTCCTTTACAAACAATATGAGAGTTGTGCACCTGCTATAAGACACATTACACAGAGCAAACATGAGTTCCCAGTGAAAGTGAATTACATTTTAAACTGGACACCAGCAAAACACAACACTTAAAAGACCAAAATGGTGATGTGCAGGTTGGTGATCTGTGTTTTGAGAATTTCAAGCATGACAGGATAGTTCTGGCAGTGATTACAAAACGATATCAAACGGGCATGAGCAGCCGGCACTATGACCTAACAAATGCACAGGAAAGGTACGCCACCTGGTTGTCTCAGGTGAAATAATCCCAAGGTGTGGGCCTGATCAAATTTCACAGGTGAGACATAAAAATGCTGTATGGAGCAGGCTGTTCAATGCATCAGGACTTCATGATTGACAAGTACCTCCCACACAGTGTCATAATTAATATTCTTACTATACTGTAGCATGAAAATGAGGATGTTTTGTGATGTTACAAAATCCTTGGAAATCATCTAGCCCCTCCCTCTTGGGCTGGTCCTGAGGTGAGCCAGCTATAAACTGCTCTACAGATAGACTGAAGGTGAGACAGCTTTGAATGCTGTGGCAGGTATGACAGCAGAGACTGGCTTCATCGGATTCTGGGATAATTCGAGTTGAAACATTTGGCAACGTGACACTGCAAGGACGGACTTTGCACAGTTAACTTTGACACCTATTGCTGGCTTACCATTGAATTGTGTCCAGTAAGTCGAAGTGATCGAAACCATGAAACTAGAGGTGTTGTGTGGCGGCCACTGTGATGTGAAACCTATGGAGATATCCAGTGATGCGGAGGGCAGTGTGCGCTCTGTTGCTTCTGGTGAGGAGGAGCTGGAGTCAGATGGGGACTGCGTGGCGCACAGCCCTCCACCTGCTCCGTGCGAGGACAGCAAAGGGAAACCGTACATACGGAGACCCAAGCCCCCCTTCTCCTACATCGCACTCATCGCCATGGCTATCCGGGATTCCTCCTCTGGACGTCTGACTCTGGCGGAAATAAACGACTACCTGATGAAAAAGTTTCCATTCTTCAGGGGCAGCTACACCGGCTGGCGGAACTCGGTGCGCCATAACTTATCTCTGAACGACTGCTTTCTCAAAGTGCTCCGGGACCCGTCCAGACCATGGGGGAAGGACAATTACTGGATGCTTAATCCTCACAGCGAGTACACGTTCGCTGATGGAGTATTCCGCCGCAGGAGAAAGCGACTTAACAAGAAGTTCAGTAAGGAGCATGACGTCTCCGAGCATGTAGAAGAGTCGCAGAGCGCTCCGCCGTCCGCCCCTGTCACTAAAACTGAATCCTGCTCCAAGTTCACCAGTTCCTTTGCTATAGACAGTATCCTCAGCAAACCATTCAAGACGGATAAAAGCAGAGACGAGTCGTCCGCTCTCGCCGCCTTCAAGTGGCCATGCTGCACTGAATTAGTGATGCCGCATTCACATCCACCTGTCTTTTTTCCATATGTCAGGTCAGAGAGCCATATGGACTCCTGCACTGCGCATGTGTTGCACGCTTATGGAGATGGGCTGTTTTCAAAGTGGGGGCATCGCAAAGACAGTCTTGCAGTTCCAGAATTAAATTGTGACTCACCTTTTGGTCTAACCACTGCAGTCCCGATGTTATCAACCATCAGGGCAGATGCATACCACCCATTAAAAATAATTAGTATGCTATGATGATGGACATAAGGTGGGAATAAGCCAAACAAACACACACACACACTTTCCTTGTTATGATTGAATTGGATTTGACATGCTGCGGTGGCAAGGAACTACTTTTTTGATGCCTGTGTCCCTAGTCATTTCCTTTTATAGCACACGATGGTATTTTTATGCTTTATGGTACACTGAGTTCTTTGTTATTAATTGTTACTGAACTGACAACGACCTTGTTTACGAAGTGTTAAAATATGAACTTTACTGTATTTTGTTTATGTCTTGCCTTTCTCTCAAAAACAAGCTTTTCACAAAGAAATAAAGACGAATTTTATGGTGAACTGTATTTTCCATTGTTTACATCTGTTGTAACATGACTCAGCATATGGTTTTCCTCCAGCCTGAAATCAAATCAAGACAATTTGGTCTGTCCAGTTTGATCCCCATGTGTGAGACATCGTTTACAGACGTTAGGGCGTGTGTTTATCATGCATTCAAATACAAAGGGAGAAACTGAAATATGACTCCGTAAAATACTTGGACAGTTCTTGTAGTTATGGTGGAGTTGGTTGCAGGTGCATCACAGGGCTACCAGGGCGCTCCTAATTTGAATAAGAAATTTCCTCATTAGCTCAAAAGTCCTCTGTGAATAATGTACTTTGTCTAAAAGGAGTTATGCGCTCAATGCCTGTAGGCCTGTACGGCTTTTATGGTTCTTCGTGTAATAATGATAGACAAGATGGTATTTATTAGCAACCATTATTATTATTATTATTATTATTATTATTATTATTATTATTATTATTATTAGGAGGAGGAGGAGGAG
>OMKZ01000810.1:6556-22395 GCA_900302535.1 Neoniphon sammara
TTTTTTTTTTTTTTTTTTTTTTTTTTTTTTTTTTATCGGGCTGTCTAATGGACTGAAGCATCTTGGCTAGTGGTGAAGGCAGGATCTCTAAAAACACTGACCCTTTCCTTTAGAAAAGCATGCCATTACCAATGCAGCACCAGGGGCATTGCATAAGAAGGATCAAGAATGTGTGTGGGTAACAACAGCACTATGGTCAGCTGTCCTCTTTTTAACATGGCCCAAAGGCAAACGACAGCGCTGCAAATCCCAGTTCAGTATTGAGCATACGCCCACAAATGCTGTGGAACACACAGACACAAACAGACACAGAAACACACACACACACACACACACACACACACACACACGTGCGCACACACGTGTTCTCTATTCTCTTTATTCTCTCCGTGTATGTGTGTGTGTGTGTGTGTGTGTGTGTATCTGTGTGTGTCTGTGTTTGTGTTTGTTTGTGGTTGAGACGCCTCAGAAAGGAGAATCTGAAGTTGATTCTTACTTAAATGCTTTTGAGCGCACTGCTGCTCCTTTACAGCGGCCCAAGGACGTTTGGTCTCTTGTAAAACCGTAGGGCCCAAGAGGTTTGCTCAAGGCTATCAGCTGAGTAGAATCGAAATTATAACGGTGGAAATGCTACTGCTCCACGTGCATCTATGAACTAGTACCAGAAAAGAAGAACAAGAAGAAGAGGAAGAAAAGAAATAGTGATAAAATTGTCAAATTGGTCACTGTCATTCCTGTCATATTTGTCAAACCCAATCAGATTGTTCCCTTTACACCACTGCACCGTTTTCCTGTGATTGGGGAAATACTTGAGTGTATTCTGCTGAACCTTGTAGGTCTTTTCCCAAAAACCAGATCTGGTCATCGTGCTGACGATGTATGCGGCTACGTGCTGTTTTCCATTGACTACACAAATGTCAGCTCAGTCACAGTGCAGGCTCATTTCCCCGGCATAAGACAGGGTAGATTCAGCTAAATGTGCGACAAGGCTGGGTTTATTAGAAAGGCATTAGCAAATACCATTTACCATTTACTCAGAAATGTATTCTTAATCGTCACCATCAGTATACAACTATGCTTTTGGTTTGAGAAATACAAATTTTAAACGCCTCGTGTTTTTTTTCTTGTTGATCACTCCGTTCTTGATCAGTAAGCAGGTTCTCTTTTGCAGTCTAAAAGTCTGTGCTGCATTTAGGGCTGCCCCATGAGAGTTGACACATCAAACCATGCAGCCTATCATAGAGCCGCCAAAGACCACTGAAATTCTTTGAATCAGAGCGATCGTTTTTTGTTGTTGTTTTTTGTCATTAGTTGGTGTCGCTGCTGAAAATACAATCTCTGGATCTGTTGTAAATAAGAAAATAGGTGAACCACTAAAAGGGGCTGTAAATTGAGTCATATTGAGGCCTAAACTGTTTAATAATTTAGTCTTTTCTAATGTTTCTAATGTTTAAAAAATAAAATGCACTTAACAAAAATATATGCAAAACTTTTGGTTTTGCTCCCATTTTGCAATGGTTTGATTAAAAAAAAATTCCAGGATTTTTGCCAAATTAAAAAAAAGTTGATTTGTCCTGGTGAATTTTGTCATATTGTTCTCCACAGCACAGGTGTGTCATATCAACACACTGATTGAGCAGCATGATCACTACACAGGTGTTCCTTATTATAGAGACAATAGAAAGGCACTCTGAGGCCATGCCCAC
The DNA here is from genome assembly GCA_900302535.1 of Neoniphon sammara. Classification (NCBI taxonomy): domain Eukaryota; kingdom Metazoa; phylum Chordata; class Actinopteri; order Holocentriformes; family Holocentridae; genus Neoniphon; species Neoniphon sammara. Next base: position 8,263 of record OMKZ01000810.1, read on the forward strand.
ACTAATCTGGAGAAATGTGAAGATGCAACTTTATTTCTCCATTTTGCCCTTCTATCCACACTAAAACAGCATTTTTGTCCACTGAAAATGAGCTTTTAAAAAACTGTCTACGAAGTGGATAAATCTGAAAATGCTTTCTGAAAGGTTGGCATTGTAGTGTAGACAGCAAAAACAGAGGATTTTGTGACATTTATCATACAAGGACTTGGCATTGGAACAGGTGTGTGTGTGTGTGTGTGTGTGTGTTTCTCAGCAGGAAGGAGTGGGAGAAGACGCAGTAAATAACAGCTTTTTTCTGATAAAGGAGAAACTGTGGCAGTAGGAGTTAAGTTGTGGTGGCCACAGTCCAATACAATGATGAGAAACACGATCCAGTCCTACTTCCGTGTTGATATTTTAAAACTATGACATCTTTAATGTATATGTAGTAATGGCTGTAGCCTAGATGCTTACCAATAGAGAGGCGTTGTTGATATCGCTTGTGAACTTGTGATGTTGCTGCCTCAGATTTAGTTTACTGTGCATGTCTATTCAACAAATTTAGGCGTTTTATGTGTTTTAATGTGGATGGGCAACTTTTCAAAAATGCTCTAAAAATGCTGCTGTGGACGGAAATCTATTTGGAGCGAAAATGCATTTTCAGATTTCACCAGATTAGTGTTTGCATGGCCTAAAATATTCAGTTTTTGTTGACCAACACAATGCCTCGGATGCCTCAAGTCTTGCAAAACCATATGCCATTGGCCTGCTCACTGTTGTCAGAGTCACGAATGTACATTTGCCCACCATGAGCCGCCTCCAGCGCCATTTCAGAGCTTAATCGCAGACCACGTGTTACCACCACACAGCCATGGCAGAAGTGTGGAACGACATGCCGCAGGTCACAATCAGCAACCCGATCAACTCTATGGTGGTCAGACTGGATGCTGATGTGGGAATTCTGTTCCATGACCCACCTTGTTTTTCAGGGTACCTGTGAGGAGGACTTATTTGTATCCCCCAGTTGAAATCAATAGATGAGAGCCTAATGAATCCATTTCAGCTGTTGGATTTCCATTCATTCATTTTTTTTCCAGTCAAATGTTTTTGAATGGTTGAGTGTTGCATTCATATTTTTGTTCAGAGAGATTAATTTGAACAGAGATACCTGTGCAGTCTCATTCCATCTTATCATTCTGACAAGGCCACACAGCATTTCATATTGGCTGGCAATTAATATCTTTATGCACCTGTCTTAACAAATTTTATAGATGTTAAATGCTCAAAGTATGGTTAGATAGTGTGGCCCCTATTTGTGGCCACAGAGCCATTTTCATGGCCATTTCTCAGAATACTTTCACACTTCCTGTTTACAATAATATTACTGTACATAGAGCATCTTCAACACAAATTAAATGTTGTAACAAAGTTTCACATTACCAGCGTAGCACATAATGCAATTTGTTAATCAAAAAAAGAAAATTTCTGAAAATGGGAAGGAAGAGCATAACAAAACTGAAAGCAATGTTTGAAACCACAAATGAATGAGACTGAAAATAGAACGAGAGTATATTTTTGTGTGTCATGAGGGAAATTTAGTGCTAGTATATGGAGAGAACAGGGGTAAAGAGGTTATGAAAGTGAGGGAAGCCCTTCTCGTTTTTGCTTTGAAAGGGGTACGACGTGACTCTCAAGGTCCCCTTCCCCTTTTTACAAACCACATTATCACACTTTGAGAAGAGCCCTTTTTGTTTTCTTTGACAGGAAGTGTGAGTCGCTGTCAACTGTGGATAATGAACTTTGGCTCCCCCAGTGATCCTCAGTGATCCAGTGGTCACTTGCGTTTTCAAGTCCTCATTTCAACATGAATGCATAGGAATTTGTATTTGCATTGTATTTTATTGCAAATTATTCTTGCAGTGACATTGTACTATATATTACATATATATAATATCAAAACCACTTTGTTTTCACATTCACAGGTAAGTTAGGTTTTATTTATATTTAGACCATCCTCCCCCAAAAGATGACCCCATAGTTATTTATTCCTACCCTCTAATATGACCCACAGGAGCGTTTCCTAAATTAGCGCCTCTACCAGCAGTAAGCGACGTACAGTAGTAGAAAGAATGAGAAAGTCCTGTGGGGACAAAACATAGGACTTTCACGCAGGACTCCAGTGTTTGATTCCCACATAAAATGAGACATGCGTTCATTTCTATATGTTTATTGTTGTCACCATGACAACAAAGGTCCTCTAGTCTCAAGCTGAACCTTTTCCTAAAGTTAACCAAGTAGTTTTGGTGCCAGGCCTAACCACACTACAACCGTTTTGAGTGCTGGCTGTGCACATGAGCGGTACGGGTTGTTGCATATCTGCTGCAACTGGTAGGGGAGTTAATTTAGGAAACGCTCCTGTGAGTCGTATCAGATGGTAAGAACCCCCGACCTGTGTGGTCGTATGTGTTGGTGGATGCGTTGTCTATACTGCACTTTTCAAAACCTGGATTACAAAGTGCTTTACAGTAAACTTTCCGCGTTTTTTTTACCCCCATGTCGACTGTAAGGAGGAGCTGCCCCTCAGGCAATTGGCTATGGGTAGGGTGAGGGTTAGGAGGCTGCCCTACATGTGACTTTCGGAGCAAAAAATGCAGACAAGCTTTATAGTAGGATAAAATGTAAGTAAGTAAATAAATAAAAGAATAAATAAAATAAATTTCTCAAAAAAAACCAAACAAGAATAAAAACAATTTTACATAATACAATCAAACACAAAACATTGGTCTCCAGCTGTGATGTAAGCCTGGGACACACCAAACCGACAGCGGAGAAGAAGACTGACTGTTCTGTCGCCTCACGTCACCGCTGTCAGGGCTTGGTGTCGGGGCAAAAGTTGTACTTGAACACACAGCAATGATGACAGCCAAAGGCCAACAAGAATGTATGTAAGCATGTATTGCTTACCATTTGGACGCCACTCTTGCTCACCACAGACAGTTCTGTAGCTACTTATGTTTTAAAAATATCAGCATATTGCAAAGTTCCAGTGGGATGAAGATGAAAAATGAGCAGATCTCTCTGTATGTGCCCTTTTGACTTTGTCGTTTGCTTGCTTTTGTCACTTCCGTTGCTCTTCTCGAGCACTGATTTGCTAAGCTAAACAGCCAATCAGAGCGATCTCTGTTACCGACGGGATCTGCCGCCAATTCAACATGCACAGTTGGTGGAAAAGCCTCCGACAGGGGTCTGACTAGTGCCAATATACGGTACACAGTGCAAAAACTCGGGCCAGGGATGCCCAATGACGACTCGGTGGCCGACTGTCGGTTTGGTGTGTCACGGCCTTTAAAAACTCAATAGAGTTTGCTGACCTGACGCTGAGGGGGAGACTGCTCCGCAACCTGGGAGCCAAGACATGCAAGACATGCAGCCACTGACACACCATGGCTGGCAGTCAGATCTTGTTGGACCGTTTGTGGCTGACGAAGTCAGCTTGGTGCCTCCCTGGCCTTAAGTCTTGAGTGAGGTATAAATAGGAGGCCTTGTTCAGAGGACCTGTGGGACCTCAGGGGCTTTATTGTGGATTTACTGAAGAAAATTTTGAGACATTCAACTGCTACTTTCAGCGAGACACTATGCAGTAAAATGAAATTTGAGAGGTCACTAGGCTTAACTCATAAGAAGAGTTGTGTATCATTAGCAATGATTGAAAACACAGCCAAAGTGACAAATTAAGTGCCTTAACAGGATCATGTACAAGGGAAGTAAAATGGGTCTGAGAATTGACCCCTGAGGCACCCCAGAATTCAGAGTAGCACAACCGGACACCTTGTGATCAATTGATACAAAGGACTAGATAGACCGAACGAAAACCAATCAAGTGTTATGCCAGATATCCCTACCCCTTTTTTCTAGCTGATCAGTTAAGAAACTGTGATGAAGTTCCAATAATTCTGCAGTTAAAATGGAAAAATCATATCAGTAATTTCAAATAGCTGGAATCTTATTGCAAAAATGAAAACCTTTTAGTTCTATTTGTCTGAGGCCAATGTGTAAATGGTATGGGCACTCAAAATTGACATGTTCACTTCAACAGTAAAAAACTGTTTCATTGTAGAAACTTTGAGGTCAGAAAGTGCTGTATATCATATAACGGGATAATGATTATTGGCATGGACAAATTCAGGAATTTTATGTTTGTTAATCTTGCATGTTGTTAAGTCCATGATGGAATCTTTTGCATTTGATATATTTCCTTACTCAAGGAAATATATGTTGGAAATCTGTATAGAGTCCTTCTCAATAGCTTTGCAACCATTTTACCCACTTTGTTTTTAAATTCAAAGTAGAAAAGAATGGGCATTGGATTAATGACTCATTCTGTGGCCTTTTAAACCCTTTAAACCCTGGCTTTGAAATAGTGCTATATTTGGATAAACTGTGGTCATACGTTGATCAGACATGCTGTTGACTTAATTTTGATTGAGATATTTTATCCCTCACACCCTAGCAGTACGACAAGGTGCTATTTTACTGTCACATATTGAAAAACCATACACCAGATGTGAATGTAGCGCCACTTGGCTATCAGCCAAGGCAAAATGACCCAAAGAGGCGAGAGCAAAAATACTCTAATACATTAAGAGTTTAATTGGTTAAAAAAAAAATACTGTCCTACCAGCAGGTGTTAAGCCTTACACATGTTGTTTTGCATAAGCTCTCCCCCAAAATAAACTCAGCAGAGAAGAGCTTTGACCAGCGGCCAACTCCATAGGGATGCACTGCAGTAAATCGTGTTGTCTCTGCAGTCACCGAGTGAATGTTTAGTTCAGTGAGGCAGAAGGAGATACTGCCCATGTCACTTTGTTTCAAATAATTACTTCAGTTCACCAATAGGTAAAACCTTTAATAAATAAGTAAGAGATAAGGTTTAAAAAAACAACAGCTGATGCAAAACACAACCTCAGTTAAATACATTTGAAAGTTATGTTTCATTTACATCAGTAGTATTAAATATTATTATATAAGACAGTTTTACTCATAGTAGCAATGCTGAATTGATTTAAAAGATAACACTATCATAAGCTGAATTTTAAGTAACTTAAAAACCCAAACTTATTTTAAGCATGGCTCTTTTTTTAACATAATTTTTCCATTTTTTTTACACATAATTTGTTTACATAAAAACCCATGGAGTATATTAATGTGAGAACTATGGGGAGAAAAGTTCTTACAAGTGTGTGCTGGTTTATAAATACGCATAAATTTATATGACTGAGTTACTAATGCCAGAGGGTTTGTTGTGGGTTAATTGTGACCAGCTGGTAATAAACTGTAAATCAGAGACAAGGCAATTTTCATGGCTGCATAAGATCAAAGGCACAAATACCTTTGAACCCTCATGAACACTTCCGCCTACCAACCTATGGCCTTAACTCTGCAGAAGTGTAGAGCAAAGAAACTGGCTGGATTTTCCTGCTAACAGGCACAGACCGACACTGACGAAATGCCAGAGTGAAAGTGTCACATCACAAAACAGGTAGGTTAAAACTCCTAATTCTTCAGTTTCTGGTATGGAGGAATTTTCTAAAAATTCACTCGAGTAAATCAGTTTTCCCCTTTTATGAAACGAATTGCAGCTGCTCCAGGATAAGTGCTCACATACCATTGCACTTTGTGGTGAATCCCAGCTTTCTGTTGCAAATGACCAGAGCTGGATCTTTCACATTTTAGTCATCACTCAGTTTCCAACTAAAAAGATAATTTTACATTAGCTTGGACTTTAAGACTGCCAGCAACAGGTAATGGTGCAAACGTGATTTCTACCTATGGATGGATCTCATGTAAATCTATGAAATGAAGCTTACAAAGTTCAGCAGCTGTAAGCTTTATAACACACGGACCTGAATAGCAGGGTCTTTTGCATTATGCAGGCATGTCATCCACTGTGTGTTTTGTATGTGCAGTGTGTCAAGATCAAGTCAGAGACTAAAGCATCCAAAGCTGATGCTTGTCTCCTTATTGTTTTATGTAACAGTTGAGAGATCAAACATATCACCAGCCTCATATTTTGTACAGTAAATGAACTGTAGAATAGTGCTGATTGTCAACTTAAAGTAAAATTAAGATTTACACAATCAAAATGCAAGCAAAAAAGCAAGGAACAGTTAAAAACATTAAAAAGTTACCAGCAACAACAGAATAATAATAATGTAAATCATAAAAAATAAGTACTAATACTAATACACACCCACACAGCACACCCCTTCAAATTCTCTACTCAATAAATACAGTTGCCTTCTATCTGGAAAGTTGTTTTGTTTTCAAAAATTGTCAGATCTCTCTAATCTTTGCATCTTCGAATATTTGGTAACTTCCCACAGCTTACTTCCCACAGGAATTCACCTCCAAATATTGATCATTTCCCTCCTGCAGTTATGCAGTTTTGTGTAACAGAGGTATTCCCTTAAGTGTAAGAGGAACCAAAGCATTTTGAAAATGTAACTGGATATCCAAATAAGAGAAAATGAAAAGTTAGCAAATCTGGGCTCAGACAAGTGAAAACAAAATATTGCAACATGACAAGATTTTGCTCCCTTGCTTGCCTCACAGGAAAAGCTGAGCACAAAGGTACAGATTTGGATAGTGTCTTTACAAACTGTCTTTTAATCATACAAAACAAAATGGATTCTTCCTCCGAACAAGCGTCTCATTTTCCTTGTAAACATCTGCATACTAATTCAAAGAAAGCAAGTGAAAATCATGCAGAGGATCAAATGTTCAACAAAACTGATATGTTCAGTTTTCAGCATCACAGAGTTTCTGCATTATGCAGACAGATGTTGCATCGTTAGGTAACAGATTTCTGTTGTGATGTATTAGCGTATCCATACTGCATAGGACTGGACATACGTATCCTGGCAGCATGATGGGAAACACAGATATATCACAGCATAAGTCTAGAGAGCAAGCCAGAGAGCAAGAGAAGGGGAAAACCTGTAAAACAGCAACCAAAGCAAGACATCCCCCTCATGTGGACGACACTGCGAGGCAGCAGCAGCCTCAGCAGTTTCCAGTAAGCAGCTTCAGCTTTCACAAGCCACATTTCAGCTCTAAGAGAACATGGTTTGTCCTGGGGGAATAAAGAAAGTTAAGTTGATTTAAACAACAGTGCTGGAGTAAAATAGATATGTGTGGCACAGTGAGACAAAAAATTTATAAAACGAGTTGCTAAAAGTCACTAACTGTGATAGAAAGAGTTTTAGGTGTTGTATTTTTTACAGTAACACATTCCAGCAGGGCTGGGTGGGCTTTAGTTCCTCTTGTAGGGTAACAATATTGTCTGGACTCTGGTAAGACCAACCAGTTGTCCAGCAAAGTGAAAATATCCTGCTTGTTGGAACTGAAATAGCTACGGCTCTCACTAAAGTTGCAACAATATGCAACAATTTTCAAAAAGATCAGCTGCTGTGCTAATAAACTAACAGTTACTGTTACTGTACCATTTATTGAACCTGGTGGAGGACAACAGGTGCAGCTGAAGAATCAATCAAACGGGGATTAAAACTCGTGGTTGTGTTCTGATTTGATCGCTCTACTCTCACATATGAAAGTGGCTTTTAATCCCCAGCAGAACCGATCATTTGATTCAGGAGAAATCATATAATAAACCTCTCTCTGTATAGAAAGGACTTCGGATTCTCAGTTTCCTGATGTTTTCTACACCCACTGAGGACAATAAAAAAAACATTATATAATATATAGAAATTATATATTTTAGTATCCTATCCCTTTAAGTATTCTTTCTTAAGTATTCTGGGTCATGGTCATAGAAGTATCAGATTTCTTAGTAAGGCCTTCTCTCAGCACAACATATTGCAGGTTTTTTTGGAACAAAGATCTATGTCAAAAATGCTTGTCAAAAATGTATTCAGCCCCCCCCCTTTTTTTTCATATCTGATCTGGAAGTTTCACCTAAATTCAGTGTAACTGTTTCAGGTATTACTCATCAGCATCATGAGACTCCTGGTATATTCCCTAAAGATCAGTCAAGTCTCAGCTACTGCATCCTGGATCACGAAGTTTAAGATTTTAGTATTTTGTACACCATAACAATTTGCCCACATGGTTTGTCAAGTTAAATGTTAATGTAGTGACTTTGCTGGAGTAAAATCTTATCAGATACATACCTATCTATCTATCGATCTATCTATCTAGCTGACTGGCCATTTTAGATGAAATTTTACTTGAAATGTATGTACTCCATTAAATACTATATTAAGTATTCAGGAGTACTATTATCTATCTATGTTGTGATCACATTAATACTCCCTAATACTTTTTACAAAATACAAAATGTGATTGTTCAGGATTCAGGGCTGTTTTATTATTATTATTATTATTAGTAGTAGTAGTAGTAGTAGTAGTAGTAGTATCATTATGTATTAGTGTAGATCTACAAAGTTACCCAATATTTAATTATTTACTGATCACCATTATACTGTCATTATACCATGTAACCCATTTCAATAAATGCCGCTGCAGTCATTCCTGTCCTACTTGCTGGTGGTAGAGTTGCTGGAACAACCACTGCTTGATATTAGCAACTAATACTATATTTGGCCACTTAGTGTAGAACTTCCTCACTACATCATGAATCATATTGGTTACTGTGATCCTGTGAGTGAGAAAGAGGGAGAGAGAGAGAGAGAGAGAAAAGAAAAAGAAAAAAAAAAGTCCGGACCAAGTGAGAAACTGAAAGTGAGAATGAGATAAATATAAATACTGTAAGTCAGCCTACAATACAGCATCAAAGCATCTCAAATCGGAGTGGTGGCCTGGTCTTACTACAAGGTAGGTCCATCTTAATTGTGTGCTTAATTCTGGACAGGAGTTTGATGGCTGGAGCATATGTAGGCCTGCTGTGTTGGAACACAATTTAAACTCAAATGACCATTTATGAAGGTACAGTCATGTGGGCATCTGGGTAAACAAACCAGAGGTGATTGTAAAAGAGCAGGTAATTGTAATCAAGTGACAGCTGAAATCAGCATGTGGTGTATTTATGGCAGTCTACAAAATAAGGGATAATCTGCAGGAGACATTTTACTTCACTTAAGGAGGCTCCAGTTAGTGTCCAAGCTAAACTGGATGCCAGTGCCTGGTGACAGACAGAAGAGCGATTGCTAAACTGCAGTTTTATTGCTCAGTGTTCCTTAATGATGATTACAGGGTGACTTGTCAGAAAGTTGCAGGATATCTGATCCTGTTCAGTATTTATTGTTCCAATTATTGATGTGTGATTTGTCTGAACCATTTGTTTGTCTGAGCCTTGATCTTGATGTAATCATCCCCAGTGACTTTTAATTAACACACAGGAAATATTAATTTTTGGAAGACAAATCAATGTTTATGTTTACTTCTGTTTAATCAGTTTTATTTTCTATATTATGCCATATTAGTATGCAAGAGACTGGACACAAATTGTAAATACACAGCAATACACTCAAAAAAAATGGCCACCTCAAATGATTTAGCCTCATATCTTTTTTTCTTCAAACAACAACAAAAAATCTGCCAGTGGGATAAGATAATCCTACTTGTTTCCAATTTTCTTGAATCCAGTGTGATTTTCTTGATACCAATAGGCTGTTCTGCCTTTTTCTGCCTTGTTTCAAAAAATTTTACTTACAGTTTATACTGGTACACTGGACACAAGTGGGATTTTTCACTTGTTTTAACAAAAAGAATTCAAGACTGAATATGAGACCTAATGACTTGTTAGGATGGAGATTTTTTTCTTTATTTTTTTGCAAAGTCAGACGTGTAAACAAAACAATTCTTGCAGCGTGTCCTGTACCTCCCACACATGAGGCAACTGAATGACATGACGGTTTTACTGACTAAGTTTGACAGAGCCAGCTCTTTAGAAAAACAATCAGACTTCCCGGTGTCTCTGCCCTCCACTTTGCTTCTGTCAGTTCTGCAGACTTTGTGTCATGCAATGGAGAATGACTTTGCCATTGCGACAGGCTGTTGCAATGGCAACTGACTCATTTTCAAGTGCAACTGAAGTCTGTGATGGAAAAATGGGATTGTGCTGTAGGTGTCAGATCCTTACACAGACATTTTGGGTTGCAGGGCGTCGAGTGAAATTTGAGTAAATAAAACAAAAACCTTTCTGTACGGAAACCACTTAACGCAGAGAGCCTTTCTGAATTAAGGTATCTGTTTAACATGTTTGTGCTGCTGTTCTGTAAAAGACAAAAGTACAGTTACTGAGTTGCACAAGAATATGTGAGGATGTGGGATGCGGGGGTGTGAGGCTGAAGGGAGACTTCCTTTTAGAAATATTAACAAATTTCCTAGACAATTTTTGGTAAATAGCTGTCATTCCTATAAAAGTAGAGTCTATATTAATGCACTTTACAGGGAAACACTACAGCACTGCAGTACTTTGGGCAGTTTATGCCCAAAGTAGCCTATGAATCAGTCTGACAGCAGTTATTCAATATGACAGTATATGATGGCATACATGGATTTTAATGATAAAAAGACCATGGACTGTTCATCAGAATATGCTGTATCATCCACTGCATTCGTCCTGTATCTCTTCCAGATGACAGTTTGGTGGCGCGGTCTCCTTCCCCTCTGCTGCATTCTTAGCTGTGCAGAGTTTTACTGCACTTCCACTCCAGTCCTGCAGAGGGCTGAGGCCAAATATAATTACTCCCTTCGCCTCGCCAGGTCCACCCGATCCCGCGTCCAGCAGCTGCTCAAGAAATATGTGAGTGTACTCCCTGAGTAACTGGATCAGCCGGTTGATGTTCGCTCTATCCACATCCAAAATGTAGAAGACACCATTCCTACCACTGTCTAATTTCCATTATCTTTACTCTTTTAGAAGGAGCAGCAATTGGGAGACAAGCATTTTGAAAACAGAAGTCTGCGTTTGAGCGCTCTGCCATTGCTGTCTACAGAGTTCTCCAGCTGGCTGAATCTAACGGTCGGTATAGGCCTTTTGTATTTACGTTTTAATGGAATTCCACCAAACTTAAGTTTCAGGCTGTTATTCCACAAGGGTAAACATTTCCCTTGAACTCCTGAGGATTTATTCTGTACATTTTGCATAATTAGCTCTGAGGAAAGCAAAGGGGAACCCGATTACATCATCTGAGTGTCTAGTCTTGCAGAATAACGGCCTAAAACTTAAGAAAATTTGGGTGGAATTCCCCTTTTATAGTTTCAAAGCATAGAGAGAGGGGGCTTGTGGAACGTTTTGGTCATGTAAAGATCTGGTGCGTTCAGGACTGGGAGCGACTGCATGCTGCTTCCCGGGACCTGCACACCTACTGGGACATGCTGGAGCAGAAGAGGAAACAGCTGCTGAGGGCGGAGCGAGAGCACACGGCGGGACATCGGGGCCGGCTCACTTTGCCTCAGAGCATAGAGCACATTCAGCTGGACCTGAGGGATCTCATGAAACGAGTCAACAATCAGGTGCACACACACACCCACACTTTCTCTTGTCACGACAGTAATCCACCCACGCCTACCTCCCTTCAGCCCACAGAAAGATTTTGGAGGAAGTGATACCAAGGTTTGTGCAATAAGGTTGTGTTTTGTCTTTCTATGCAGATGAACCACATTAACAGCTCAGCAGCACCGACGACCTCACAGAGCCCGCCCCCCAGCTACCAGCCCTCGTCTCACATGACATGGGCCAGCCGGGTGGAGGGTTATGTCATTCTGAGAGACCTAGACCTCTACCTCACCAAGTTGGCAAGAGACTTCCTCTTACTGGCCTCAAAAACACATTCATGACTCACAACTGGAAAATAACGCTAGGAGCACGACAACACACACACGCACGCACGCACACACACACACACACACACACACACACACACACACACACATATACACATCCTGCAGGCAGTTGAACCTGAACTGACAGAAAGTACCTAAGAGATAAACCACAAAGATGACTGTGATAATCACACAAATCAGTCATGAAGACCATGAGCCAAACACCGTGTGGAGATCATGCTTTAGTAGTGTCGTCAATATTTTACATAGGATTCTCAGTTGACTGAGATAGTGTTTTTTTATTTACATATGTATGTGCAGTGTTACTGTGTGTTACAGCCCTTCTGGGTATTTCCCGGTGTTTCTGTCTTTCAGCTAACTGTAAGTCAGCAACAAGCTCCCAATGCCCAGAGAGCACTTCCCAACATCCTCTTTTTCCCCAGACCTCAGTCTACTGGACTTTCCAAAATTATAAATATATATGTATGTGCTATTTATTTACATATTTATTACATGCTATTTATTTCAATGTGATCACTATGGAATTTATTTTTTTATTTTTTTAAATTTTTTTTACAACCAGAGATGCAGCATTTTATATTAAACATATCATTTTATACTGGATAACTGTGATACATTTGCCTTTGACTGCACAACAAAGATGAAGCATTTGGAATTATGACAACTTCATGTTATGATTTTTAACATTTAAAGAAAATCAATGGTTATCAAGAATTTATTGCAAAAACTGAAAAGATTCTTGTATAAATGATAATGTGGTTTGAGTCGATAATTATGTGAAGTGGTATCTTCCTGCTGCTCAGTATGCTGTGTATGCTTGTGGCATCATCCTATCTGTAGCAAACTAACAAACAACAATGACAACATCTCAGTCTCAATCCTCTGGCTAGCTAAAAGCAGGACTGCAGCTTAACTGGTTCCCCAACGAAACCTGGTCATTTGTGGCTCCTACAGTCATGTGCTGTTGATCCGGGGGGCGGTCTGCAAAGTGAAATCAGATTGAACACAGTCAGCATGCTGAAATGTTTGTTGAGTTCGACTGATATGGGATTTCAAAGACACAATACTGGTCCCAGTATTTTTTTAAAGGTGCAGTATGCAAAATTGAAGGTTCAATGAAGTGAGGACCCTTTAGACTCAACTAACAAAAGTTGAATAAGCAGGAATAAGCACATAATTTAATTGTTGAGTCTATATGGTGGATGGATTACATATTTATTCCACGGGTTTTTGTCGGTTGAGTCTATAAAGTCCTCACTTAAATCAACCCTTGCACAGCACACCTTTAAAGGAATATTCCAGTGTTTTGAACAAAATACCCTTTTTCCGACTTACCCAGACTGAGACAAGATGTTCGATACCATTTTTACCTCTGTACATCCAAGGGTCGTTTTAGGAGAAGTTAGATGGTAGAAATTATAACCGCTGAACAAAGAAGGACACATGATCAGCAGTAGGGATGGGTATCGATAACCGGTTCCTGTTAAGAATCGATTAGAAATGGTTCGATCCATCGACATTATTAGCCTTTATGCTTAACGATTCCCTTATCGATTCTTTACATTACACCGGAGCAGCTGGACCTTACGTCAACGTCACGTCATGTGCCACACGTCAATCACGCTCGTCAGTCAGCAGCAGAATTTCCAAGACTTATTTATTTGCGTCCAGAGATATCCAGATCCAGTGACCAATTTCATATTTATTTACTTTTAAACCAAATTAAAGGTTGTTGTTGACACAGAAAACCTGTAAAGTCTACTTTTTGTACACCGAAAATTCACAGGAGGAATTGATAAGGGAATCGATAAAGAATCGGATCGATAAGCGGAATCGATAATGGTATTGGTATCAATAAAATCTTATCAATACCCGTCCCTAATCAGCAGTAAGCTAAAACTGAACCAGTGGACACACAGAAGTGAAAATGGTATTGAACATCTTGTCTCAGTCTGGGTAAGTCGAAAAAAAGGGTATTTTGCTCAAAAAGTATTCCTTTAACTGAAGATGCCAATAGCTGATATTTTGTGTCGATAAAAACAATAAACAAAATTATGACTACACTAAATCTCTTTTTAATGAAATGCTTGGATAAACAAAGAGATTATTACAAATATAAAATTAAAAGCTAAGAGAGATACTGCCAAACAGTAATCAAAATGTTTTTCTGTTTTTACATTTTTTTTAAGAGCTAGAAAATAACCTCTTGTATATCGGGGAAAATATGGACACACTGATATGAATATCCAGATGTAACTCATGACGTGTGTTCAGGACACAAAATTATTATGTTCTCACTTGACGTTCTCCCTTATTATCTTTCCC
>OMKZ01000810.1:22415-34505 GCA_900302535.1 Neoniphon sammara
CCATTCCCTCGCTCATTCCCTCCCACACACACACACACACACACACACACACACACACACACACACAATGATACTACAACAACCCCTGACTCACCACTAGCAGATGTCCTCTCTTGCCTTTGGCCACCTTCAGCTCTGAGCCCCTGATGAAATCGATGATCCCTTCCTTCCCACGAGCCACAGCGAAGCTGATGCTGCATGCCAGACCGGAGATAACAAGGGAAGACGGGATAAGCGGATCAGTGCTGCTGTGGGGCTGCTAATCACAACAGACTTGCACAACCATGGAGAAGCCGTCTGACAGAGCCTCACCTGCCCAGGCTGATGTTGACATGGTTGATCCTGCCGGACATCATGGCGAGTTTTGTCACTGCCTCAATCACGTGGTCACAGTGCAGAACCACATCGCCCTGAGGGAGACACAGCTGGGGCTTAGAGACCATGTGGACACTCAATTGGACTCACAGCAGCTTGAGTTCACAGTCACCTACTTTCTGTTTGTTGTCCTCACTGGGCATGTGCAGAACGAAGATCCCATCACTGAGAGAGCTCACCGAGACGCCTGTAAGAAGAGAAGCGAGTTTGGTCTCTTTGTGCTCTTACAATACACAACCAGAGGCAATGTGCAGTGATAGTGCATTAATCAGTAACATTTTTTGTTTGTTTGTTTTTGTCAAGAAAAGCTAGTGTAATGAATTACTGGTTAAATTTCAGTCAAACCATAATCACTTGTCACTCAAAAATGTTCTTTATGTTAACATCCCTTTAAAAATAGACTAAAGCTGAAATACCCCAAACCAAATTCCCCATCCCAGAATTGGTTTCATCATAATTAGTCATCGTCTTCATAGTTTAAATTATCCCTAAAGAGAAATAGCTGACGAGTTTAGTTCCTCTGTTGGGAAAGAATCTGTAGTTAGACTTTATCAGGAAAAGCATGACAAGAACATTGGACATCAATGCTGACTGGCTGCTTTATTAAGATTTTTGAAGGTCAGAAGAAATAAAACTTTTGCATTTTTGGGAGGTACACTGGAAAAGTAAAGAAATAAGCACTGTAATGAATAACTGCTCTTGAGGAATAGTAACTTAAGTAATAACATTAAGTAAAACACTTAAGCTTCCCCTATGAAATATTTATAAATAGTGTATAAACAGTAGCAGATGCTTTTTAGCACAAGATATTGCAGTGGTGGTGTGCACATATAAGGATACTGTTAACATTTGTAAACAAGTTTTAACTAGTGAATTCACAATTTCAGATTTTGGTTTTTGAATGAGCCCGTGTGCTGTTCTATAAAAGGCTATTACTATCATTCACTATCTG
Source organism: Neoniphon sammara (assembly GCA_900302535.1). NCBI lineage: Eukaryota > Metazoa > Chordata > Actinopteri > Holocentriformes > Holocentridae > Neoniphon > Neoniphon sammara. The sequence continues at coordinate 23,743 of OMKZ01000810.1, forward strand.
ATTATCAGAATAATCAGAGTATTTCTCTAAATGCCCCCCCTACCCCACTTGGGCCCAGTCTCACCTCTCAGAGCTGTGTAGTCAATCCTCTGCTTGATCTTGGTCCTGTCCACCAGCACAGCAAAGTTGCTGGTCAGGAGCAGCTGGCGAGGGCGAGCCTTGAAACCCCTCCTGTCATACTTAGTGACTGGGACACCGTACTGAGGACGGGCGGGACGAGAGACATTACAATGACATTTGCAAGAGGCAGAATAGTTCTTTTATCATAATCATCCAGCTTAAAAACAACAACAACAACAACAGCAACAAAAAAAAAACATTTAATCCCACCTGGACTTTGTCATTGCCAAGAGTTTGGATGACTTTGAGGTTGATCTGCTCACTTTCTAGATAAAGAAAAGAGAAAGCCTTGGATACATCTGTGGTGTAAGTTATGTGGGAAGCTTGATGTTTGTGTGTGTGTGTGTGTGTGTGTGTGTGTGTACACATACTGCATATGACCACATACCAAGCCTGGTGCCCAAAAACAGCTTGCCAACACTCTGAGGGTAGCTGTCTTTCTGATCTTTGAAGATCTCACTCGCTACAACCTTCTGCTCCAACTGGAAGAGAGAAAAATGAAGCAGGATGAAGAAGAAAGCATGAAAGTTTATTCCTGAAAAAATTAAACAAAACCTGAGCGTGATAGTGTGACTTGGTTTGACAGAGGTGAGTAAGGTCATGCCCTCTACCTGCTTCCTCCACTCGGGCTGGATCCTCCTGCAATACTTCCTCATCATGTTCTGCATATGCAGCCACCGCAGATGCTCAGACGCCTGCACGGCACCATGGGATCACACAGAGCTGTTAGTAATAATTCATCAAATCCAGTGACTCTTGTTTGTAAAATTAGCGAAGATGAGTGATTCTGCTTGGCGAATAAGGACTCTCTTGTACCTCAATGAGGGAAGGAGGAGGTGTCGGCCAGCTTTTGTCCAGAACACTCTTGGGCAGGGTCTTGCGTAGCTTCATGAGGAAGGAGTAACAGACATGATCCAAGAAGTACTCATTCTCTGGGCAGTACTCCTCATGACGGTAGATGAAGCCTTTTATAAACCTGAGACAGAGAAAAGAAATTAAACTACACATTCAAAATCCAGTCACAAACACAGACACACACTTAACAAAGTACCAGCCCATCACCTGCGTATTAACTCAGCTGCCTGCCGACGCCTCCTGGCTCTCCTGCGTGCTTTCATCCCTCGCCATGCAGACTGGATCACAATCACTGCAAATACAAACACAAACCTGTATTTAAAACTGAGACAACTTTCGCACAAGAAGTTAAGCCGCTGATTATTACATTCATACTGAGGAGGAAGAGGTTATATAGTTGAATTCAGCCATCACTTTTGACAAGGTGATGGCTAAAACTGAGGCATGAAGTCTATTTGAATAAAATATTTTGCGACCCAAGTTTATTACAGCATAGTTGAAAGTGAAAGTAAGATCAGTGCCAAATAAACATGTTACCAAAGTGGAAAAAAAAAATCTGAGAGACAAGCTGAGACTAAGTCCAACTGTATTATTTACCTAATAAACAGACTGAAATAGTTTGCTGATGTAATCTTGTGTCTACTGCCTTACTGACAGTAAAGTGAAGAGAGAATAATCTAATGATGAATGAGCTCTCATCAGGAGTCAAAATACGAGGATGGCCATCCAAAGTCTTTTATTTATGAATGTGTGCACAAAACAGGTACTCCCAAAATAGAAACTGCAACATATATAGATGATTATGAGAAACAAAAATGAAACTGTAAACCAACCTGAACTTAAGTGTGATTTGAATCCTAAATTAAAAATGGAATAAAATGAAAAAAAAGGAGATCATAAAACTGTAATAACCCTGCTCCATTAAGTTTTACTACTTATTTTAAGTTATTTCGGTTTGACAGTAAAGTCAGTCATGGGACTCGGTGAGCGAATCTGGTACGATGCATGTACCTGCATGTCTGATGCGTTGGTACTTGGCTCTCTCCCTGTAGCCTCTCCATGATGTCTGCAGGGTCAGAGCTGCAGCACAACAGACAGAGACAGACAGAGTTTGGGTGGTATTGGCATTCCATCTGCATTATCCTTCCATGCTGTCTGGGTAATCACAAATCATTTACTGTGAATCATTACATTTCTACTTCATCATTTTGATTGTGAAATCCCCTTGTGAGCACTGCTTATTGTCCTAACCGCAGTTACTCACCGATATCTGGCTTTTTGGCTTCTAGAGCGTCCTCAGTGGTAAACAGAGTTTTTGGGAAACGGATGAAGATTTTTGACCTGCAGAAAGTGGGTGATCATTCTGATAAATAGTGACATTCTGATAAATAATTTGTCACACAGAGGTAATATAGGTAATACATGTTTTTACCTGAAGTGTAGCGCAGAATTGACTGTTTACACACGTTTTTACAGACCCCACAATCTGCCCTCTAATTGTGACAGTGCTGACGTCACTCTAAAGCTATTGAGCTACACAGGAACACCATTATCAAATCTTGCTGCTTCCATCAGCACATTACCTGCCCAGTTTGTACTCTTCTGGTTTGTAGCCCAGGTGCTGGACCAGTGTGGACACACCATCTGCAAGTCTGCCATGCCAGTTGGGCCATGTCTCAGGACACAAGGGTTTATACCTAAAGACATGCATAATTTTGATAAGTTGCATAAAGAGCAGAGCTGGTCACACAGGCAGTCAGTCACACGGGGAGGCAGGGAGTTGATCACCTCTGTAGGAAGGCCTCAAAGCGACGTCTGTAGGCAAAACCCGCTCTCCTGACCCTCAGGTTTTCCATCAGGCCCAGGTACTTCACTTGGTGCCTGACCAGAACTTCATCAAAGCGACCTGCAGGGAGAGAAGTTATACAGTGATGACTGTAGCATACTAATGGCACACAGGTAGGCACATACACCTCAGATGTGTCCCCTCAGATTACACATTGTAATATAGAATAAAACAAGTCAGCAATGACCTGCAGGCTGAAGTTTGGGGACTTTTCGGCCTGTCAGTGTTGCTGTGGTGGGCCAATTAGTTTTATTTTGTAGATACTGAATATCAATGTAAAAACACAATATTCCCCAAAGATTCATCAAATTTGACCCTGCAGTGTCTGAGAAATTGAGTGTGAAGTTTAGGGCCCTGTTTTCCTGGTGGTGGGCCAATCAGGTTTATATTCAAAATGCTGGACCCCAATGTCAAAATCCATAATTCCACCAAATTTCATCCAAAACTCAGAAATCATGTATGATGGATGGATGGAGCCCAATCCACAGTCTCCTGCCTAATCTTCAGTCGTGGAGGACAATTTTTTTTTTTTACAGTATGAAGACTTTTGTTCCATCACTTTTGTTTTTGTTTCCCCCTCACCCCAAAATGTATGCATAGCATTTTGCAATGAAAGCCTCCATATATAATCTGTACCTGGCTGCTTGGCATCATTAGGTTTGATACAGCGCACATAGGATGGCTCTTTCGATATGAGGATCTCCATGAGTTTCGTCAGGCTGTTTTTAAACTGAGTGGCAGCCTGCAAAGGTCAGGAAAAAAAGCATATGAAACTATGAGAACTATGTGTGACTGTGTGTGCGTGTGAGCGAGAGAGAGCGAGAGAGAGGGAGTAAGTCTCACCATCTCAGGGCGTTTCTGGTCTATCACTTCCTCTCTTCGAAAGCACTGACTTACAATCTGGTTGTTTGACTGGCACATGACCTGAACAGAGACCAAACCACATGACCGCATGTCAACACAGCAGGCCTCTCGCTTCATGATCTCACAGGTAGTGCAAACAGGCGCAAAGACTGAAAAAGTTGGTGCTGAGCTTTTGTCTTGTTTCTTTTCACTGCCCTCACCTCTTTCAGATTCCTGTAGAGCAAATCATTGTTCTTGTCCAGAAAACCTGTGTGAGATGAACACAAACAGTGCAATGTGTCATTAAGGAATTTGTGGGTTGTTCAGTATAGCAACTTAGATATAATTTATGGGAGTTATGGTGAACACTTTCCAGTCTTCTCTGTAATATCTCTTGAGTGTCTAGCCTCTTATTAGGGAATGGATGAGTTAAAATAAACTTCTTGAACTAGTGATGAATTTCAGCTCACCAGTGACGTTGTAGTTCACCTCTCCAGCATAGTGCAGCAACCTGAACTCCTCTCTGTTCATTACCCTACGAGTCTTTCCGTTTGCCAACTTGTGACTGAAAGACACACAGAGATGCACAAACATGTTTATTCACACTGAAAGAAGAAGTAGTATTGAGAGGACAGTGAGTATGCATAGTATCTTGAGGCTGGTTGAGTATCTTTAATATGTCCATTTAACATTTTGTACACTTGAGCAAAAAGATGATTCTCACGTGACAAAATGGGGATGGCCTCCCAGACTGTCCTCCATCTTCTCTAAGAAGGAGATATCACAGGCCTCTCCGGGTCTCAGACACTCCTCATCCTGAAAGACAGCCACACTGTTTACCTCAACCTGCGATGACAGAGAGATGGATCAGACTGCACACAGAGACAAACATGCAAACTAGGAGCTGTCATTCGCACCAGAATGGAGATGATTCCTTTGTGCTTCTCCTCTATCAGGTCACAAATGATCTTGTTGTCAAAGTACTGCACCGTCTCCCACTGAAATACAAGGGAAAGGTGAGGGGGATGTCAGCATGGAAATCTGTAGCATCTTTACAATCAAAAAGCAATGAATACATGAAGTTTTATTTTGACTATCCAACCACCACCCGACTCACAGCGATGCCCTCTGTCTCGTACTCCTCCTGCTCAGACCGGAGGGTGAGCTCAATGAAGAGCTGCTGGAGCTTCTCATTGCAGTAGTTGATGCAGAACTGCTCAAAACTGTAAGCAGAAACACAAGTGAAAATGGGCCCCAATGCATACTGGAACTGAGAGAAATAAGTATGTGCATCATAGGGACAATGGAGGTGACAGCTGACAATGAATTGATGTACCTGTTGTGCTGTAGGACCTCAAAGCCATAGATATCTAGGAGTCCGATAACTGAGGAGCCCTTACTGCTGTGATACACCTCATCCTGCATAACATATAAAGTAAACATCATACAATCCCATGGTTCATATAACCGCAATGACACCCCACAACACCATTGCAGACTTTCTATTGCTTTCTTTGCATTATCATTGGAACCGGACCTGTACCTTGAGAGCAAGCGACTGGTTGATCTTCTCCACCAGCCAAGTGAAGGTCCGGCCATACACAGCCTTGGCTAAAGCATCGCGGGCCGACCCTGCCTGCTCAAAGTTCAGTGGGCTGATCATCTGTAACGCACAAATGCAAGTACAACACAACATTGCAAATGCAATTTGAGAAGAAAACTACCTTAAACACTACACAGCACAAAAAAGAGAGGCAAAGACAAACTCCAGAAACAGTGATCACCACCTCTTCTCCTTTGGCAATGAGTTTCTTGTGAGTGAATGCCTCCCTGAGGGCTGAGCCATCAACACCCAGCAGCTGCAAAACAACAACACATCTGCTCTGAGCTTTGCCTTTTTTGCAAGTGCATGCGCAAATCTGTGAGTGTGAATTAATACTAGTGGGACTGTTCTGACCTTTGTGAGATTTCTTATCTGTGTCTCAGTGGTGATGTGAATTTCTCCATCCTCCCCTTCACCAAACTGAGTGTTTCCCAGATGGAGAACACTGGCGATGATATTGAGCAACTCCTGAGGTCACAGAGACGGGAAAAACTATTAGGAACTGTTTCATCCTGACAGAATGAACCTTTGAGCAGCTGCTCCAAAAGACAAATTAATGCTCCTTACAATGTTGACTATGCAGGACTGTAGTCAAACTATAATCACACTAGCACAACAAATAATAATAACAACACAACAAGCTTTAGTATTTATTTTGTATAGCATGAATAATATTGTTATACTATTACTGAGACACACTTGATATTTATCTTTCCAGTTTTAACAGTATGATTCTTGTCAATACATAAGTGTTAATACATCATTCGAAGTTGTAAATTGTAAGTTGCATGATAAGTTGTATAATCTGTATTCACTGAGTGAGTGTCAGGATAAACTTGAAAGCTTCATATGATTGCTATGGAAATAAATAAATAAATAAAAAAACCCAGAATGGAGTCAAGCCAGCTATCATCATTCTCAAGGAATTTAAATTGATTCAATAAATGTCACAGGCTTATGATGCTTGAAATTTTAAGTGGTGTGGTACTGAAACTGATATATATATATTTTTTAGATGACATGATAAAATAAGAAAAACTGGGAGTTACTGTATATTGTTTTTTTTTTAAATTTTGTTATGTTGTGTCATTCTGCATGGAATGTTTTGATGATGGTTATGAATTGCCACACTGAATACACAACTTTATTTAAACCATACAGCAACAAGCTTCTCAATTTGTTTTTACGTGATTTAGACAGCCTCTGTGGTTTAATCTTACAAGATCATTTATGGATTCATGTCTTGTTGCTCTGAAATACCTTTTATAGTGGTAACAACTGTTTTCTAACATTCAAAAAATAATAATAAAAATTCAATGCTGGAGTTTTTTGCATTTGTTACTGTATCCTTATTTGAACTCAGCTTGGTGAGTCAGTGGGAAAATCAGCTGATCTGTAAAAATGGCATTAAAATAGGGTGTGAAACACTGGAGCTTTGAGTTACCAAAATAGAACTTTTCAGTGTGATGCAACTAGTCATAACCTTGCATTGCTTAGATCCATGCTTGCCTGGATCCATGCCACTGACTCACTCTGTGGAGTTTCTTTTCTGAACGACCTGCTCCACTTTAACGTGGTGAATGTGGTGCACCAGGGAATTCAAGTGAAAATAAAACAAGTGGTTCGTGGGGCTGGATTCAGGAAAATGATATGACTATCATATACGGTTACAGTGGAGTGTTACTGACCTGCACTTCTCCTTCAGTGAAACCGATAATGGGCAGGGCCTTCATCACAGCTTTCCAATCATTCTTGTCATTAATGGAGCTAACTCTGGGACAGTTTCCCTGAAGAAGACAGTTGTATATCTCAACACTATTGACAGGATTACTGCATACACTCAAATGTGAAAACAAATACCAAAAACAACATATGCACTCATGTTTGTGCACAACATGCACACACACACCTTGACCAGATAGTGGTAGTTCTGAGGGTTTCTTTCCAGGTCCAGTCTCTTAAGCAGATCCTCCTCGCCCCCCTCTAGAAGCTGGTAAAAGATGTGGAAGTTCCTCTCACCGTGGTTCTGGTGCACCACACGAGATTTCTCCAGCAGGTAGTTGAGGATGTGACCGCCTACTGGTGCCCCCTAGAGGAGGTTAGGGGAAAAGACAGGAGCTGATGGATTGTGTCACATGCAGTTTTACTCCTGCACTCTTAAGCCATCATGACATAACTGAACAAAATGTAATGTATGATGGGAGCATATATGAGTCCCTAAGCTAAGGAGGGACAATATATACCCTGAAGTCAAACTGGACATCCATGTATTTCCCAAAGCGGCTGGAGTTGTCATTTCTCAGTGTTTTGGCATTGCCAAATGCCTGTGCAAAGGAAGGGAGCCAGGAAATTAGAGGAAGGAAGCAAATTTGAGTAACAATACAATGATAACAATCAAACAATTAAGAGAAATCATTAAAGGCATTAACAAATCAGTCAAAAGTCTGTGCAAGTAATTTGTATATTTTCAGGTCAAGTACTGACATACATCTAAACTAAATGACAGCTACAGTATAACGCATTTCAGCATACTCTGCTTTGCACTGCCACTTAGACCAAAGTAACAAACAGGAATATTGGGTGTTCTTTCTGAAATGCCATATGATTAGACAGGACCAGATAAAGCGGGTGGGGTTTCATACCTCAAGAACAGGGTTGGACTGCAGCAGCTGGTCACCAAGGGCAGCCATGCGGTCATGAGCAGGGCAGGTGACAGCGTAGTAGAGGAGGATCTTCTTTGAGGCCTCTGTCTTACCTGCTCCACTCTCGCCTGAGATCAGAATACACTGGTCCTTCCTCTCAGTCCGCATGGCACGATAAGTGTTGTCTGACAGGGCATAACTAAGGGAGAGTCACAGCAGAAAAGCAAAGCCACAGCTACAGATCATTATGTACAAAGATTGCATAATTGTAGTAGAATTAGACAGTAATACAATTATCAGCAGCATTTACACAAATTAATGAGAGTCATACTCACAAGGACAAAGATGTATAGTATACACATTTTACATTTTCAGCAAAATCACACACCCGAAGTTCAGTGTTTTTGTATATCAAATTGTTTCTAGACCATGAAACAACGTGATAGCTCTATGACTCATATTTATTTATAGTACTGCTAATTTCTGTGAGGCAATTTACCAAAGAGTCATGCTTTCCTGTCTTGTTTGAGACTATTCCCAAGCCAAAGTAATCATCTGACTTAAAAAAAAAAAAAAAGCAAAGGAGGAAATTCTTTTGAGATTTTCTTGGTATCCTTTACCACTCAGACGTATCAAAAGGGTAACAGGAAAATGACCCCATGGGGCCGTTTTTTCCCACATTGATGGAAACCACAGTGATAATATTACTGTCATACTGACAGTTAACTTAGGAGAAACCTTAAGTATGAAGAGCGCTTTAGATGCACTTCAGAGTGATGAGGTGAGGTAAGCTACATTCAGTTTGGATTTAGGCAACTGGTAGAGCTCATGTTGTCAAATAACTGCAAGTCAATGAAGATGAGTAAAAAACAACGAGACAACACTCAAATGTTAAAAAAATTAAAATGGCATGGCAAATGTCAGGGCAAATTCTCATAAACACAAAGTTAAGTAACCAGAAGAACAATACTAATAACAAAACTCCTGATAAAAATTGTAGTTTATCTGGTGTAGTAATAAATAACTTAAACAGACTGCGATATCCACATTGATACCACTGAATCAAATGCCACTTTGAGTGAAGGAACGTAGAATTACCTGGGATAACTTCATAATATGATGACAGTCACTGAAAAACAAAGCTCAGTGACTGTTGCGTCTATTAAATGTGCCTACTGTATTGTGATGGAGTACAAATGAAACTTCTAAATTTTCATACCTTTTATCAACTCATTGCATTTCTTTCTGTGTATAAATACAGACACTATAAATAGACTAGACTTGTATACATACCTCAACAAAGAGAACCAAGGACTCTAGTCATGATGACATCAAGCAAGACTATTTGTTTACTCCACTGGAAATGAACAGGAAGCCAACTTTCTAAGTACTGTGACAGTACATAGGGCTATTGTCCAAAGATTTAGGTAGATTTTCTGACTAAGTATTGGCGTGATAGCAAGCTTGTGTGGGTGGAAAAGCCCAACAAAACAATATATGAATCCATAGAAGTAATCCACTGTCAATGAAGCAGCTGAAAACGTGTCTCACATTTTACACAATCACATCAAGGTATAGTCTCAATTGTCTGAATTCAATCTTTGGGAAAGTAACAAATGTTGACTGAACTGTATTAGCAAAAATTAATCTGAGGACCAGGGAGTGACTCACATGTGAGGCGATATTTCGTAGAAGCTGACCCCTCTGTAGCGCTCCATGTGCTGCTTGGAGTAGATCTCGAGCTCTTTGTAAGGGTTCACTGACACCAACACTGAGCCAATATATGTCTGAGCCAACATATCAGGAAAAGGGACAACACGTGATTCAACTATGTCTCAGTACACCCATTTAAATGTCTGGAGGATATGATGATCATTGAGAAAACAACAACTGCATGGCTACATTACATAGATAAGGCTCTCTCTGAAGCGCCGCCGCAGGTTCTCTATGAAGGCTGCCTCACTGGTGTAGTTTTCCAGCAGGACAAAGTCCTGCACCCCGACCCTGTCCCGGGCTGTGAGGGCGCTCTCCATCACCAGGCGCAGTCTCCCTTCAACACCCACCTCCTACAGGAGAAGGAGTAAAAGAAAGAGGGAACTGACTGCAGCTCTCACCAATAGTCCACACATATTAGAAATTACACTCTGTTGACAAGCAGGGGGCATTAAAGATGTATCCAAATTTAATCTGATGCATACTAAATTTATCCAGTTCTTTATCCTGCACTTGAACATTTACGTTGTTAACATTACAAAAAACACCAGATAAGATTTTAAAAAATGGACTCCTTTTATCATGTGTGGCAACACTTATTTCAGACTTTTTCTCATGTCACTCAAGTATAGTGCATGATAAGGACTTACTGAATAAAATGCTGCCTACAACAACACTCTTTCTATTTTAGTGTAGCCAGGAAAAACACACACACACACACACACACACACACACACACACACAGCACAAGTCCAGTTCCCCCAAGCCTGGCCAAGATTAAACAATGAAGACATTTAAAAAATCCAAAGCATAAACACAGAGGAGAGGCTCCTCTATTATGTGATAGTGAGATAGTATTTGGACATATGTACAGTACACACAGCTCTATATTGCCAGGCAGGTTTTGACCCATGCCACTACAGAGGTGTGTGTACATGTCAACCCTGCTGTGATGAAAAACATCAAAGTGTAGACAGGAAATAATTACCAATCTTGAAAGTGACATTCATAGATATGCCCTGAGGTAAGATATTACCCGCTGAAAACCACATGCACAGTCATGCACACACACACACACACACACACACACACACAAGGTAATATTAACAGTCTGAGTTTACTCACAGTAAATATCCAGCTA
>OMKZ01000812.1:6193-19429 GCA_900302535.1 Neoniphon sammara
CCCCCCTCTCAGCAAGAAGCACGGCTGCTCAGTATTCTGCCAGGGTCACAGATTCCTTCAAGTCATTAAAAATGTTAATAAAACACAGAACTCTTGAGAAAAAAATTGAGAATATGCTCCTTGCAGGGGTCTCACATGGGAGATACGTTACTTCCCACAGTTAATGATCGGCTTTCTATCAAGCATCATAGAAACACAAAACTACAGTGGGAAAAAGGGGTGTCAGAACCCTGCACTAACCCAAAATGACATCAGCTTGATACCTTCCCATTAAGGGCAGATATCGCATCAAGTGCAATTCGGCAGTGTGTATCATTAATTTGAGGTAATGACTGAGCACCGTCATGTAGACAAAATAAAGACCGCTCAAGTTCCAAATAATACTGCCAGTCCTTTCCCCTCCCCAGTGACCTTAGAGGCCCAGTCCTTAACCCTCCACCCTTAACCCCCATGTCCTTCTACCCCTTCATCCTATTAAAATGAAAAGACCAATTAGACAGATTTTAAAAGATGGCAGCCTGCCTGTAATTACACACGACATCCCTTAGCAGATAAAAAGGTGATTAGTATGGGTGCATGAGAGGAACTGCTTAGCAACCAAGCCATTGACATTATCACTGTAAGAAGAGCAGAGAGGCAAGAACACATCCTTTTTTTGTAGTCACTTTGCATCATCCTATCATCCAATATCTTAACTACAGGCTGATGCACAACACAACACAAATTCAAAGGATTTGGAAGTGCATTGATGACATGGTGGAAAAAGACAAGACCTTAATCAGTCCTTGTACTGGACTGGTTAATAATCATGCCAGAGCCAAGAAAAGGTCATCCTCAAGTTTAACAGTTCGCTTTGGTTCAGTAGCATTTACGATTGAGTGAGCTTGGGGAAACTTTACAATATATCACAAGCTAGCTCTATTATAGCACGGCTTTGCCTCTAAAAAGCAGAGGGAAGCAGGCCACCAGATGACAAATCTCCTCTCTTCATAGAGCTGGAGATAGACTGCTGGGGTGGGATCTGAGATCAGTGGGAAACCCCAGGGATACCTTCACATGGCTGCTCAAAATTATACGCAATTCATAGGCCTCTCAAACATGCTGGCCAAACCATGCGAAGTCCAGCTCTGGCAAAGACAAAGCAGACATCATGCCAACCACCTGAACACGAACTACTGTAACACAAGGAAGTGCAAAGGAACAATAAAACTAATGATCCCTGATCATTACATCATTACCACTGACTTGGTCTAATGGACTATTCAAAAGCACTGCAGTGTCCATAACACTGTGTTTCCAAAATATTCAAGATAGTGTTGCCAATACAGATCACAGGTAGTGCAAAGCTATTCAAATGTAATTACACTGTGTCTAATTTGTTGCATATTAAACATGCAGCACACTGTAAAAATTAAATGTATAGCCACTGTTATTCAAACTGTAGACTTTACAGAATTGTGAGAGCAGTCCAGTGTATTTACTGTCAAACCAAGATCTATGAGTAAAGGTATTCCCTTAGGAGGATAAGGTACTATATTGTTCATTTAGATTAATTACACAGTGGCAACTGAAAGGCTTAATGTTTATTACATGATTTGAATACATTTACAGGAAAATTATATGGTAAGGGGAACAAGAGAGAGCTGCCCTTTGCCTCAAGATAGAATAATAAAACAACACTGCCCTGGGGCTTCACATATCTTGCACTCAGTTTTGGTCAGAAACAATAGCAGGTCCAAGGTATGTAAAACACAATAAATTTCAATCTTTTCTCTTTCTCTTTTCTGCCTCTGGTGGGAAGCTGTGACATCCCATCTCTGTGGGCAATACAAGATCTGGCACAGGCAGGAAAGCGTGCAGGATAGAATTTCACACCTGGCCAATAATCTATAAGGCCCTCTGCTGCGGCTAACCTTCAACCTCGGTTGCCACCGGTGCAGTGAGGTGCGATGATCCCACCTCCGGCTTAGACAATAGAATGGGAAGCTTAGCCTTCAGAGGCAGCTTTGAAAGACCAGTAATATACTTCAAAGCGTTTCCTGTATCCACTGAGATTCTGACATAAAACCCCTTTTTTCATTTAACGCTGTGCATAGGTCACAAAATCATTAGCGACTCACGACGCAGGGAGATGACTGCTGGACTTGACCCGTTTGTACTGCCTCCCATCACAACACTTCTACGAGCAAAAGGCAGTCAGAAACTAAAGGTGCTCCGTAACACATGGCTTTCTTGTCTTTAAATAGAACTAAATCCATCATAGAAACGGATGCAGGCCTGTCGTATCGCAGGTTTAACTATTTTCAAGGCTCACACTTCCATGAATAGGCTATCACTTAAATAATTATTCTAATAAGTGCAGGTAGCTAACGGGGTCCAAATTACCCACGGAGTCTGTCCATATAAATCTACATGTGCATTAGCCTATAATAACAGTAAGGACACTGATATGTTATAAGGGCGAGACGCTCCTATCCATTAGTGCGCACTGGGCATCTTCACCCCTTTAACGCTGTCGACCCATATACCAATGCAGGGCTAATCCTGACAGCATGCATTGAAGCACCTTTCAGTCACTACCATAAATGCTTTTCTTAATCCATAATTATCATTTACACACAGCTACGATTCAAAGTCAAATCGCCTGCTGTAACTGCAGAGCAAACAAACATTTCCCGCACTGAATATCTATTTGCTATGAGCCCACAGAGTATGCATGAAACATGACCGGCAATTATGTAAATGAAAACATAATCAATTTCTTACAGAGTTTTATCTTATCATAAGGCTTGTTTATCTTTGGTTCGCCACGGCTGATTGGTTGCTCTCCCAGTCGGCGGAAGGCGTATTTCCTCTGCAAAAGCAAGCTCGCCACTAATGTCCCGGTGTGTGATGGAAAACTCTGTGGAAATATCCATTGATGAGGTCAACTCCATTAACTGTAGCCTATTCCTTCAACATGATTAACTCGTGCAAAATGTAATTTCACCAATCGCTTCGCTTGCTGCCGCTTACATCTCCTGTCAGCAGCCGACCTAGCCTCTCTGTAGTGTGATGTCGGAGTGGAAATGAGTCCTCTGCACAGTTGAAACCGGCTTCAGACCAATCAATCAGGAGTAAATTTGAATATTCCCACGGCTCGGCCAATCGTCTGAAAGAGGAGGCGGTCGCTGTGGTGATGCCAATTCCGTCGAAGTAAGCAGTTGCTGTTTCGCGGAAAATTTTAAAGGAGAAGAGCGTCCGACACTAGCAGAGAGGATATCAAGAGAGGAGTTGAGATTGTATTACAAAATCTCATCTCTCGCTACTTACCTCAGTGTGAACAAAACTGGAGCAGAGAACAGGACGTAATTAGGTGTAACTGTCACAGGTGATTATAGACTACCTGTAGATTAAATTTACCTGTAGCATGTGAGGGTATACAGTGGTCTGCACATCCTCAAAAGACTACTTGTGGCACTTCTAAGAAATCAGTCATCCATTAGCAAATACAGATTGAAGACACTGACACCACAGCATCACTGATAGAGAACTTTGTGTTTTGAAATGCAGTTACCCTGAAACCCTCTCCAGTACAAAGCATTTAATTCTGGTGTGTGCAACTGGATTTGATGTTAGTTTATCCAGTTCTAAAATTAGAATTAGAAAAATCCAATAGAAGGCCTTGTGGCACTGAGCACTCACCTTTTGTGTTGGACTAAAAATGTATTTTTATGCCTTATCCATTTTGCAATGCAGCATCATTTGTCAATATAATAGTCGACTGCCTTATGTGTTACCCTTAAGGACATGAGGTATGTGATATATCCAGATAGCAGCAGACATAATATATCTTTTGCAACCTTTGCTTGAGTACTCCCCTGACTTAAATCTAATATTTCCCCGCGGCTGTCAAAATGACTCAACGTGAGCATGTTGTAGCGCTAATAGCATCACAGTGTGGGCTGTCTGCCTCACGGGGGTGGTACATGTACCTGTGCATATGTGGATGTGCATGTATGTGTGGATGTGTGCACATGCATGTGTTCCCAATCAGTGCAGGTGCTGTGACACTCCAGTTCCACCATCTGGTTGTCGGGGTAAAACAGCTGCGCCCACCTCTGCCCTTAAGCCTCCAGCTCCTTAATGTCACCCTAGCATTTTGCATCTGTGACCTCATATCCTATGTACTTAGACATGCAGAAGCACCACAGCACTCAGGGCATTTTTTTCATCCTCAGATGGTAAATTAGATTTTGAACAGCCCTTTAATTTCTCCATATTAAGCATGTCGTAGTGCACTCAGACTCTACACTTCAGTGAATATTCCCAACACTGTGTGAGCTTGTCACAGTGGAAATCAACCAGACATATTCACTACACATCCAAGTCCTGATTAGCTCTAAGTGAAAGACAGATGTTTCTTAGCCTTTGAGAAAGACAAATGGGTGCACACCGAGCATAAAGACTTCAAGCAGACATATTCTACCCCACTGTTGCTGTCACAAAGAATATTGAATTGTTTCTTGACAGCTCCCTGAGTGTCATTCTTCAGTCTGAATGAGGCCTGCAGATGGCAAATGAGGTTACCATGCCAACTGGTGTCCCAATATTGCACATTGAAGAGGTAGATGGGGAAATGTTCTCTCGTTAATCACAGATTGTTGTCACAGCTATACCTCAAAAGGAAACTAATTAATATCCACTGATCAAAAGGAATTGGCTTCAATCGTGTGCCAGTGGAACATAGTATGCTAGCATAACACTGATCAATCCATATGTGGCAAAACAGATGATGGTGTCTCTGGAATCCAAATGTTTTAATTATTGAGTGTGCAAAAACATCACATAGACCCAACAACTAATTCAGGTGCCGGCATGATCTTGTCAAGAGAGCAATAGTAAGTTATACAGAATATTACCATATATAATAGTGTAGTTATAGAGTACATTACCCTTTAACTATTTTCCTTGGGCCTAATGTTAATAAGGTGTTATGTGATTGAAAGCACGATCTCCTAACCCATCATGCATATGCGTTATGATCAGCAGCTAACCGGGTGGGACAACACTCATCTGGATAAATATTTAATATTTCCATTCAATGACCCTATTAGCAAATAGTTCCTGCATAAAGTGGATTGCACCAAGTTGCATCTTGGGTGAAGTTTGTTGCCTGTTTGTTTGTTTGGTGCTCTTTGGGTTAAGGATGTCAGTTTTAGAAAAAACAGAAAAAAGGCACACAAGGAAGGAACAAAGCAAATAATAATATTTTCCGTAGACTGTCTTATTAAAATATTGTGTGTACTACCTACATGTTTTGGCTATAATAGCCTTCATCAGGGTGTGGTGTTTCACAAACAAACAAACAGTCAGTGTTTCATGCTTATTCCTTTGGCTTCCCTTTCTTTATTCTCTTCTGCTTGATGTTGTGTATCAGAAAATTATGCCTTTCTAAAATGCCTTTGATGTCAAAGTTTACTAGAACCAGTTAATAAATAAAAGTTTAAAATAAGTTTTGAGTGAGTACTCAGAGAACTCATGCATTTGATTATTCTAAAATGTATTATTATCTCAAGTACAGATCTATTATTATTATGATTATTATTATTATTACTATTTTTTATTTATTTATTATTTATTTTAAAGCTCCCAAACCATATGGCACACATGCCTAACGCTGCTGTGTTCAACAGGGAATGAAAGATTTGTGAACATTACAAACTCAGTGCTTGGATGAGTTATTCATGTCTGGTATCAACTTCCTAAAAATGCTTTTGCTTATTCACATAGACTTCTTGAAGTTATGTTACAGACCTCCAGGCACCTGGAGGGTGAAGTGCAAATAGCCAATCCTGCATTTTTTTGCATTATTTCGAAAGTATAAAGGGAAAAATTCTGTCAAAATTCACAGCTTAAATGTTAAGTGTTTAGTAAAACCTCCACATTAACTGGAAATGTTTTTTTCTTAGACAGATATGACATGCTGCAGGATTTATGCGAATCTCTCAAAAGAGTTCTAAATGATTTTCGTGAGATTCCTTGCTGAAAAAAGCAAAAATTCAAAACATTTATATATTGATAATATTGATAGGTAAATATGCATATGGTCAGGTGAAGGACCATAAACGTGACAAAGGGAGGACTCAACTTAAGATAAATTTTTCACCAACTTTGCTTTATAATTCATAAACCTTGGTATCACCACATAATTACTCCTAATTTGGTTTGCTGTAATTAATTTAAATCAAGAAATAACATTAGCATTTATCAGCGATTTAATATTATCAATGTTATTATTAAGAGGGTATAGTTTGCTTTTACTCATCATTTGGATATTGACCATATTTTGGCCAAGGTGGTGTGAGATCATATAGCCTACATCCAAAGGTATTTTATCTAAATACTCCAAAAGGTATTCTCCTACTATCATTGTGATAGTCATTCCATTTTGGCCATGTCTAACCACATAGGATGCCAACCATAACTAAGACTGTCCTCATCAGACCGGAATGAACCTGGCGCTGACACAAATAAAGAGTCCCATCTGTGCCTGGCAGGCAGAGGAAAATAAACCAATAAATTCCTGGTAAAGTGTCCTCTTTCCCTCATTGGCAGTGGCTGCCTTCATCTTGTCAACCACAAGAGAAAGTGCAAGGATAACATCAGCAGGGGTCTGGGACAACCCCAATAACTCAAGGCCATATCAGACATTCACGCTTAAAGGTTCACACAGTCCACAGAGTGTACTAACAGTAAGATCACTTAGTGCCCCCAAACATTCACAGTGTTAACAGGAATATACCTTACTCAAAGAAAAAAAAAACTGATCCTGTGGAGAGATAGCTGCAATTGCTCAGTGACTATGTGCAAAAAGCTTATGCTGCTGCTTGTCTAACACACTGACAGTGACATTTACTCACTTCCTTGCTATATTGCGGATCCACAGTACTTCCTGTTGTAGCATACTGCCGTCTGCTGGCAAGAGCACGCTTGCACAGATTGAAATTTATAAAGACGCTACATAAAGTGTACATATATTGGGATGACCAATTGTGAGATGACCGCATTTAACAGTTACTGGGATGAAGGGTGTATTCCATAAAGCAGGATTAGAAAGACAGCCAGGTCATACTTCTATAACAATTTTTAGAATACATTCACTTAGAGAGGTGCTGCTGCATGCTCATTCCATGACAGTGTCAAGGAGCCATGGGGTTTCTTGATGACGCTCTGTCTGAAGACCGGGGTGATAAACATTTAGCGACGGTGACAAAAATAACAAATAATGAAGACAGCTACAAAAAGTCTGAGGTATCAGGGACGAAATAGCTGCTGAAATATAAAGTTAGCTTAGCGAATCCTCTCTTGCTGTCGTTGTGTTTACCTTCCTCATTCTTTTTGGCATCTTCTCTGATTGGCTAATAGCTAGCTGATATGGGCTGCGTTCCATTCCGAAAAAAAGATCACGTTGAAGAAAGCAAAGGCGCCGCCTGCCGTCTGTAAAAGCCGTGGTCACAAAACCACTCAACTGTTCCTAGGGCAACGCATTGAAGCTTCTCTCAAGAGCATCATGGGAAACATTTTTGGCTACTGAAGCGGAGGGAATTTCGAAATATTTCACGATTATGGTATAACATATGTGTACATTATACATTTCACACAGTCGATTGATGCGATACACATGCGAGAAGTAGTAGAAAACCTCAACGTTTGGCTTTTACTGAGAAATGCCCCACGCAATGGTCAAAATTAGCCAATGAGCTAATGCTAGCTAACAGTTAGTATTACTAGTATGTTCACACACTGTAAACAACGCAGCTACCTTGCTAATGAAACGACAGCTTAACATTATAATTTATTATCGTTAGTTGTGACTTGAAATGTGCAATGTTATCTGGCTGATATGTAATCATGACGTTTTAAACAAATTCTTATTCGCAGCGAAGATGCTTACTGCAATGTAGGCTACTCAAGTTAGCTAAGGACACATCGATGTGCTTGTACATTGAGCAGGATCATGCAAACCCAAGGACCCCTCCATGAATGTATGATCAAGGGACAGAACTGATGCTGACCATTAGATATGGAGGTAAAGTTAGAGGTGGTGCTGTCATCCAGCATCAAAAGGAAGAAACCATGGCCGCGATTCTGTTGGCTCGGGCAGGTAAAGAGACAAAAATATTGAGTTTGAGATACAGTTAACATCCGCTAGCTGCATGAGAATGATTATGGACGTCTCACTTTATTCTTTAGGAGAAGGAGTCTGTTTTCCTGTTAGATGACAAACGGATCAGTGAGATCAACATGGTGTCTGGTCGCACCAAAAAGAAGACCCCTAAACTATATCCCTTGCTCACCAATGTGGTGACAATGGCTGCATCCCAGAATGGTGGGTTTAAACTCCCAAGTCAACATACAGTACATGAGTTCTAATGTGATCGTGCCACTAGTTTTTCGTTGTTTTTCAGGTGCGTGGCTTTCTGGACTGCTGGTTACAGGAGAGCTGTTTCTGTGGAACAGGGACAAAGACTTGTTAAAGACCGCTGCAGCAGTCCCAGAAGTAGTTCAGCTGATTACTGCTGTTCAAGGTCTGCATATGTTAATTTGAGGATGTACATTTTATACCAGTGTCAACTTGGCCCTTTAACTGCATAATAAAACCAGTAGTAGTGGCATTAAGTGTGTAATTATCATCCTGCTTCTAAAGAAAAACATGCCTGTTGCCTCAACGTTGGTCTGTTTGGAAAGTTTTTGAGCATCCACTGTGTACAATATCTGCACATCTACACATGCGCCTCTCTATTGTGACACTGATATGTGGTAATTTGAAACTATTTTCCTGTACCCTGGACTTTGTATTGTTAATTGTGAGTGAGTAGTGTATGCGAATAGTTGCTTTCTCTTTGTTTTAACTTGCAAGTTGTAAGTGGGTAAATTCACATCTGTTATATGGCTATAAAATATTGCATCTTGAATCCACATACACCTTTGTATCTGCATTTTCACAGGGAATGGCAGCACCCGTCTGTCTCTCCAGGTTTCAGGGGATGGGATGCGTGTGCTTCTGGCAGCCTTGACAGGGCAAGTGTTCCTGTGGGAATGTGTGGATGTCAGGGATTTGACAGGGGTACGAGACGGCACTGTTAGGGGAAACTGGGCGCACATACAGCCCCTTGAAGATGCTGCTCTGCCGTCCTCACAAGACAAAGAAGCTTCCCAACACAGCATCTTTGTTAAGACTGAGGTCTGTATAATGTAATTACAAGATAAACAAATATTGTGCAAAAACATGTTTGTATCTAGTGATGTTTCATGGAGCTGTAGAATTGTATGCAGAAATGATTGGTTATTCTGAACTGTTTCACTCTTGGTTTATTTGGTTTGTCATTTGTATACCCCTCCAAAACTCCCTCACAGGCTATGGGTGATGCCTGCTTATCAGCATTTGTTTTCACATCGGGGGAGAACCTAACCATCACTTTTCTGAAAATTCAGTGGAATGAGGGCCATGCAAGGGTGGGGTGAGTGAAATGGTCCATGAGATGCTCATATTTCACTGTAAAAACGTATTTTGACTATTACAGGAAGGAAAGTTAAAATTTTTGTACATCTTAATAGTGACTGTCATCTTTCTCTCTGCAGTCCTGTGAGATACAACATACAGTGGGCCAGCAAGACATACCCCATGTCTCGCCTCACTCCACCCTGTCGCCCAGTAAAGTCCAGAGGGGCACTGGTCCCAGCCTTCTCTCCTGATGGCCAACTATTAGCCATAGTCCTGAACCAGAGAGAGCCTAGGGTGAGCATCAGGCTTCTCTTTGTTTTTTCACTCACTTCACTTGTTCTCTCCATTTGCTCCTAATACAGCACGCTCTTTCTAAGCCTATGTTAGGATTCTTATAGAAATGTGAGACATGTTTTTTGTTTCTTGTTTTGTTTGCAGGCCACACAAGTTCTCTTTGTCAGCACACAAAATTTTGTGTCAATCTCCAGTGGACTGGGAGGATGCGGCAGCAAGAAACTAGATATCCCCTCTAAATATATAAGGTATGCATAAATAAAAAAGTGGTTTGAAACATGATATTATAACATTATCGGAATTTTTGGACTGTATGTGAGCAGCAGATATTTTGGTTTCTTGAACATTTGTGCACTGAGCCTGTGAACAGCAGTTTTGTAATCTGCTGTGTTTTTGGTGCTGTTTAATAGCATTTTCTATTTATTCATTTATTTATTTATTTGCAGCTAAGTTGTTGCATTATATTGTATAGAGGCAAAGTACAAACAACATAAGCTCTGAACAGAACGCTTGAAAAGGTGGCCTGGCATACTAGTTGAAGTGTAGGAATGGACGTTTGTGAACTGTATGGACAACTGGAAAGACTCTAATGAATTTGGAGTTAGGATGACTTACCATGATGAGAGAGTCATTTGTTATTTTTTCCACAGAATAAGTATGGATAAACATTTCCACAGAATGGGATAGCTGAAATAAGTAGGCCCTCTGTTTCAATAATAATAATCTTTACACTTCTCACAACAGTGTTATAAAATGCTTTATTAAACGTGAACAATAACAAGGATGAATAAAGCAGAAATGGATATTTATTGTATCTTGTTTATTGCAGTTATGTCACAAATCTCCTTGCAACCATGATTGGTGCCATCATGGAGATCCAATGGAAAATTGTTTGCATGCAAAAAAAATGTCCACATAACATGTATATATACAGTACATAAATTTAGAATATTGTAACAGAGAAAACTGTCTTTTTTTGGCATTGGGAATTAGCACAAAAGCTGATGTTAATGTTAACATTTGACTAATATCTGCTGCTAATACTTGCATCTACTAGATGTATTAACTATTGTGAACATCATATGTGTTAGAAACAGGACAGTGATAGTTAGCCAAGTAGATACCATGGTTGGGCAGATAACAAGCTGACATTATTTAAATGTCTAATCACAAAATATATCAGTGGTAAAATGATCAGGAATTAAACATGCTTAGAAACACAGACAGCTGTTCATAGTTATTGTTCCTTAAAAGCTGAGGACCTTCACTGTGGCTGCCAGAGCCTCCTGTTGTTAGTACCTGTTTCAAGTGTTTGTTGGAAAGTACTTGCCTTGCTACAAGGGACTTAATTTATTTATTTATCCTGTCCTTCAGATCCTACTGGGTGGGCAGTGTGAGCTGGTCACCAGGCGGGCTTTTCCTGGCCTGCGTTCTGAAGAGAGGCTCCCTTCTTATGCTTGCTCGCCTCGGAGGGCTTCTCTCTCTGTCAAGCACTGGCTGTAATGTTGACTTTGGGTCTGCGCACTTCCTACCCCTGCACCCTCTGGTCACCTACAGGTATATATCTGACACTTTTCACTCATCACTCAATAGACATTATTGCCAGTTGTTGATTTTTTGGAATTACCTTCTGTCTCTGCTGCAATCGTCTTTTCATCTCTTGCTTTACTGTGACTTTTTAACATGACAGTTAAATCAGTGCTTCTATTTTATTCTTGTGTCATGTAATATGAATGTAGTGTGTAGCGTGTTATTTCTTTTATTGGATATAATCTCTGACTCTCTGAATCTCTTTTCCCCCCTCTCTGTCATAAACCTGTTCTGTTTTTGCACCAACTACTCTGTCTCTCTGTAGACCACCAATGTCTGCAAGCAAAGGGGAAGCCTCTCTGTCCAGCTCCAGTATGTCTATACGGGACGTCCTAAGGCAACGCTACTCTGTGACCTGGCATCCACGGCTTTTCTACCTCATTGTGTCTGATGGCTACATGGCCACAGTGTTGAGAGTGATGGAGAGGCCTTCCCCTGCCATGCTGCTGAAGAATCTACTACGGGACACCAGCAAAGACCTAGAGAAGGCCAGGCGGTTACTGGAAAAGTCACAGGTGGTAAAGCAGGGGCATCTGGACGTGGGCATAGGGAACTCATTGTTGGAGTTTCAAACCCTTACCTTAATAAGCTGTATCAGTGGAGCAAAAGAAGTGGTTTCGAAAATCCACTTTACACTGACAAATTTAGAGACAAGGAGAAATGAGGAGCAGAGAGATAGTTTTGGGATGAGATGGTGGAGGAGAACGATGTAAATTAAACCCAAGGAGATGTATTGTGAACAGCAACCATGTGAAAATTGGTGAAATCTAATTTAATTATTACTTATAGAATTGTTTGAGTTTATTTGACAGTCAGGTAGAACTACAAGGCGTATAAATAGCAGCAGTTATGAAGATTTCTTTCACCATGACCAATATTTAGTGTTGAAAATTAATGAAAAAATGCCTTGGATTTGACAGCTTGATGCAAATAAAGGAATGTGAACTGTCTGAGAATGGAAATAATGGTTTTTCATTCAGCTTTGATAAAGGTAGTTTACTGTGAAGAAGACAAGTCAGCACTTGCTATCTTTCAGTGTTACTGAGAAATAATATGTGAGTCTAACCACCTGTCTAAGTTATTCAAAAACTTTGTTACCTTAAACTTACGTCACCTCCAACATTACTTTTTTCAATCTTCATCAAGAAGACCGTCCAGACCCCATTTAGTGGGACCCCAGTGGGTCACAACACATTAGCATGTTCAGATTCCTTTATTAGTGTAAGTAAAATATCAGTTCAATAAAGATTTGAGGGACCATCCTACTGTTTTACAGTGTGTAGTATACTACTGTATTCACAGTAAACAGTTTGATAGGTTACACTTTCTGCAGGGATCTTGGTTGTACTGTTTCCTCTTAATCTTTTTTCAGATTCATGCAAGGGCATGGTTGGAGTCAGTGTGTTGTCTGAATCTGGGCAGCAGCCAGGAGGAGTTCAGACCCACCGATACGTCTGGGCTCAACACCACAGACAAGGCCACTTCACCAGCCACAGATGGGTCCACTTTACCCATTTTCCTGCAGGACCAGGGGACCATGGATGGCACCAAGGACCTTCTTCAAAAAGTACAGGTCGGTCAGTTAGTGTAAGCTAGAAATGTATAGCTTTCGATGAAATATGTGCAAGCTGTAGGTCTACTCCTTGTCAGTGATAATAGATGATAAATGTTGGATCAAATGCTTGGCTCATTTGTTATTTGGTTTTAACTTGTTATTTGTATGTGTCGTTTTCTAGGCTCTTTTTGAGGATGATTCTGATGTAGACGGACCACCAGCTGGTTCCCATATGGAGGACAGCGGGCGTCTAGAATTTGCCTCAATGTTTGACACGCTCCATGCCCTGCTGGACACACACACAGGCCCT
>OMKZ01000812.1:19449-31777 GCA_900302535.1 Neoniphon sammara
ACACAGGCCCTCGAGCTGTTCCTGACCCAAAACACGAAGCGAACTTTGTTGATTCAGAGAGGAAGTCCCCTCTTCTTCTTCGTGAACTTGGGCAGATCCAGGGTAGCCTGTTAACAGCCTGGGCTTTGGGTTTGTCTCTAGGAAGCATTGTAGAAAACAGAAGGTATCTGCTGAAGTACACACTCCACTGTGTGGTGCAGTTTGCAGCTTTGCTCCATTTGACCTCAAACTCCATGGTCCACACAAGGAAAAAGAACATCTCCATTCCTGCTTGCCTCCTGCACCTTCTCAAAGCCCTTCTCTCTTTTCTTCCCTGGGATGCTTCTCGCTCAGATGGGTCAAGCTGCCTGGGGTTGGTGGTAGAGCTCTGTAAACGGCTGGTACGCCTCCTGCTTTCCCCTGGCCCTGAGTCCTACCAGAGTGGTCACTCTCACTGTCAGTTATCATCTCAGAGTCTGTCCACAGCCCTGCTTATCCTGCAGCTGACCTCTGATTCTCTTAACCGCACCTACAGTCTACAGCAAAAATCTGTCTGGACCTCTGCACAACAGGAATCTCTTTCCCAGCTGACACAACTCTGGCCTTCAGATATCTACCATGTGCCTCTGCTACAGGATCAGGAAGAAAAACCCAGTTTTGAACATCAAGCGCTGCCTGTCCCTCAGCGACCTTCCAGCAGGTAGATCCTCCATCTTGCTTTGCATATATTTATGAAATTGTACAGTTGCTCCATGCACCGCAATGTGTACCCTCCAAGGTGCAAATTGATGCAGGAATTATTCATAAGTTGAGTCTATGGAGTTCATCGCACACTAGGAGGCATGTAGATTTGTTTCTTTACAAATGTATTACATTACTTCTTGGTTGAACCTGATGAAGCCTTCTTGGTGAAACAAATTGTCACTTCTTGCACTGTGTATATAATGTAATAAATTTGTGAAGAAATCAATCTACATGCCTTCTAATGTGCGATGAACTCCATGGACTGACCTCTTGCACATGTTTAAGTTTATGAGCAAAGAGTGAACAGTATGTTGTTTAGTAGATAACATTCCTAGTCAGTGCCTCTGATGTGTTTTGTGGCTGGAACTTAAGGCTTTCTCAAATGAGTCGTGATTGTTTTTTTTTCTTTCTTTTTTTGAACAGATTGTTGGGAGTGTGGCAGTGGATATACCAGATCACCCTGCAATATACAGAGGTGCTGAAAGACTACAAAGGCTGTGATGGCTGGGAGGAGGAACAGCACCAAATGTCTGTCATCCTGTCCCAGATCCAGACAGCTCTACAGGCTACAGGAGAGAGGCTGGAGGAGGGTCCTGCACTGCTGAGTTACCCAGGTCTGAAACAAAAGTACAATTCGTTAGAGGGTTCATTCACACTAGGCATGTTTGGAGCAGTTCAATTGAAGTTCAGAACATTCACTTGGGCAGGACTATGATGAACCAAGTCTGGGTCACAAGTACTGGTTCGCTTATGACTGAGCAGTGTGAATCAAAATAAAGCAAATCAAGAAGATTTTCTACTACGGTTTGGACCAGAGAAAACAGATAATATGTGTTAATGTAGCCTCAAAACACAGAGTTAGGCTGGGATCAGACACAACAGGTTTTGTAGTCGGCAAAACGTGGCACACCACGCTACTTTTTTTTTTTTTACAGCGCAGCATTGGATAAATATTTGTCTCTTGCCCCCACAGGAGAACATCTATTCCTGTTTGGCTTGTACTCAAAGAGTGCTGATGTGTGGCGGTCAGAAATTTGGGCAGAGGGAAAAAAAGGTAAGAAACATGGCTTCCTGTATGGTTCATCCATCGATATACACACCATGGTCACATAAAATCTGAAATGATAATCCTATGTTCTTTTTTTGTCAGGTTGTAATCGCGGTGTATTCCAGGAGACGCGGCTGTGTCTGGCTCTTCTGTATGGACTTTTGTCTCAGTACTGTCTGAGAGAGGCCCAAGGGCTGGGCGACCACATGGCTCGACTGATACTGCGCAGGGCTGGACACCAGAAGGACAGCATGACCTCTGCATCAGGTCTGATAGGTTCAATAATATCTCTCTCTTATTTAGGCTTATAGACGTGAACCAATTTGACAAGTCAAGCTGTAGACATCTCCCTCTATTTTACCAACATCAAAACCCATACTGCTGTAACCAGACCTCAGACTCACCTGCTGGCAGACCTTAGAGGGGTAGGATATGTAATCCCAAGATGCATGTGTTGCCTTGCATATAATTCATGAATGTATTAATATGTAAAATTATCACTGTATGTTATTATTGAATATACAATGAAATCTTCTTCTCTCCAGATTTTAAGTAACTCGATAGAAATTATACATTTACTATCCACCTTATTATGTACCTGTAGCTGCTGAATTTTTTCCACAGAGCTTTGGTCCATGTTGACACAATAGTCTCATGTTGCTCCTATAGATTATTTTGTGGCACATTCATCCTATTGGAGCACTGTAGCTACACTGCTAATTAGCAACAATGTTGTCTGGATGCTGTGCCATCCAAACAATGCTCAGTTGATTTTAAGGGGGCCAACTGTGCCAAGAAAGCATTCCACACAGCACCAGCTTGTACTGTTAAAACCAGGCGGGATGGTTTCATGCTGTTTTTCCTCAAATTTTTTACCTGTCTGCAGCATTTTGTAACTGAAACCAGGATTTGTTGGAACAGATGATGATGTTCCACTTCTCAGTTATTCAGTTTTGGTGATTACACGGGTTTGTTATGACATGCCTATCTGCACATCACTGTCATACAATGATGTTATTTACATACTTGTGGCCCACCTGTTAACTTGAAGGATTCTTACCATTCTTAGGAGGACAGCTGTTTCAGATGTGCTGGAACCCATGTGTTTGGTAGCAACTATCATACCACATTCAGAGTTGATTAAATCCGTAGAAATAGAATTGGATTCCATATTTATTCCCTTTCTATGGTTAAATCACATTTTTTGCCTGTTATAATGTTCTGTCAAACAATAACTGAACTTGTGTGTGTGCTTCATACTTATAAATACTTCATACATTCAGATGTGACTCAGTACCTGGAGGAGGGAGCTTTTATGTCTACCTTTATTTCTTAGTGCATATGCTTATATAAGCTTCAGTTATATAAGCTCAGCGATTACACAAATTGACAAATGTATCTTATTGTGATTTTTAGTTATTAGTTCTGTCTTTGTGTCTTACAACAGAAGCCCTCCCTTGCCCGTGGCTGCCAGTGGAGGTTAGCAGTGAGGCAGCTTTTGCAGTGATCCAGACTCTGGGGAGATTTATGGCCTCTTACTTTACCAATCAGCCCCTCTACATCCTGCCTCCACACAGTGTGAATGTCTTGCCTCCACTACATCTCCCCCATGGTAGGATCCCTGAATTTCTTTTCAGTGCAGAAGGCTTGCTTTTTGTTAAAATGGTACTTACTAATGTACTTACCTTTTCTCAGGCCCAGGTGTTGGGCGCTTGGTGCTGCTGTGCCAGGAGCGGGTCGCTGGGGCAGTTCGAGGTCAGCAGCTGTCTGAAGTGTGGACAGTGGAGTACGCCCAGGACCTGCTCCTGCTGGGAGGGCTGCTTCCTGAAGCTGTGTGGTTGGCTCATCATCTCGAGGACTGGAAGACAGCGGTCTCTGTGGGCGTGGCCTATACAAGTTACTGCGCTGACCACTGTAACTTCACTCGGTCAGTGCATTTGTGTTTACTTTAATGAATTAGTGAATAACTGTTTGATAGGTGTTTTGTTACTGTTATTAGTGCTATCAGTATAATGAATGATATATTCCCAATTCAACTAAATTGATTTATTTTCATGTGCCCAGCCAGGGGTTGATGTGTAATGTGCATCTTCTGTTACAGGCTCAGATGGAGAGAGCTCCACCTACCAGAGGCCCTGAGGCCAGCAAGCATCTTTCAGGCTCAGCTGGAGTCTCTTCTTGGCAGAAATGCTGGCTCACAGGAACCTGAGGGAGATAAGGAAAGCTGCAGGAGAGTCACAGGTTTGGCAGTAATGCACAGTAATGGCAGTTATAAGCTGTGACAACACACAAAGAGCCCTAATGTTTGAATTTGTGCCTTGTGTCAAACTGTTTCACTAGACTCTTTGGATGGAGAAGATTGGGAGTTGTTGCAGGTTTCCATACAGGAGATTCTGAAGGCCTCAGTCATAGCTGGAGTGAATGTTATGTCTTTGCCCTTGTCTGCCTTGCTGGACACAGTCAAAGACCTGTGCTCCTGCCTGCCTACCTTGGTACCCAGTGGGCTGTATCTGCCTGCACCACCTCTCTATTGTCCCCAGCCTTCCCCTAACACACAGGTACATGCAACAAGAGGGTCAGCTTTAAAGCCTACATATTAATTCCATAGTTAAATACAAATGGTGAGGGTGACTGTGTGTTTGTGTGTCTTTAGGACCCCATAGGGACATCGGGTGAGCTTGCAGAATTTGCATCCCGCCAAAAAGTGTCTGCGGTGCTTCAGAGATTACTTTTGCTTCTGAGATCTGCACGTTGTTGCCGTCCTGCTGCCCAGTGGTACATCAGCCATCTGCGCCGTGCCAGACGCTTGCGACACAAGGTACTTCCCCAGGGCAAATAAACAAACTTTTTTTTTTTATCCATTTGGTGCAGTGGCTGGTAAAGTTTACCCGGTAATGTAGTCAAATGTACTGATAAAATAGTAGTTATGGGTAATTATCCTCACAAATGGATGCAAAAGGACGTATGACATGCCATAGAATAGTGATCATGTTTAAAACAGACAATCAATGTTTATTTGTGTGTAATGTTAATTTTATGCAGCTGTGGTGCTTCAGGGGGTAATTCTGGTTTTGTCCCATATCTGTCGCTGTTTGGTTGTGTTTCAGGTTGAGGGTGTAGTGCTAAAAATATTTTTTAATCATAATAAAGTCATTACTTCTAAAACATTTGAACTTCACTTTAGATTTAAATGATAACACTAAACTACCGTGCTAATTAACTTGACATTTTATCCAGCAGTTGATTACCTTGCTGTGGTGGTGCACCACTGCTAAATAAATGCAGAGTAAACACTGCGGGTAATAATAAATATTTGTTTGCATTCTTTGTTTGGGTCTGTTTGGTTTATTGCTTCAGGTTCGAGAGTGCAGTCGGCATCAGAGAGCCTACTCACAAAACTTAGATTCAGCATTAGTCTATATAAACTGATCTTAATCCCTGTTGATGTTCTCAGATGAAGCAGAAATACTCCCATCCATCTGCTGCTAAAGAAGAGAGGGCTCTCCCAGAGGGCCTGATGAAGTTTGTCACCCGACGTGGATTTTTCAGACGGGGACCCAATGGAGACGGTGTCCTGGATCCCGTCACCATTCAAACTATTAGTGAGAAGCCATCCACAATGCATTATGTGTATGCAAATCAATGATCTACTCTCATATATTACATATTGATAATTATATTTCTGCCACCAGTCTGTTTCAGGGAGCTGTGTGGTTTGTGCTGGATGCTTCATGTCAGGGACCAGCTCTCTCTTTCCTGCAGGAAGTATCAGGCAGCCAGACATCGTGGTAGAGATAAACAGGTACACATCGGTGTTGTTTGTGTGAAATGTTAAAATATCCTCAGCCATTGGTGCCCCAGCAGCTGAGTGTATATTTGTGTCATAGATCCCTGATGACTCTGAGGTGAGATCTTCCTGTGTGGATGCTCTCCACTGGGCCTGCCGTTTTCTGCCTTTCTCTCACTTCCTCAACGCTGAGGAAATCCTCCAGGACATACTGCTCAGCCTTGTGTCTGAGCTACCTCCTGTCCCTCTGGTGAAACTACTTTTCTCTGCCTTCATTTACCTAGATGCTGTTTGTTTAAGTAGAAGAGAGTGACCTTGAGTGATGTATTTTTTTCATCCTTGTTCTCCCTAGGTGGCAGAGACACTGGTACGGGCCTTCCCACAGGAGGAGGAGTCAGTGAGAGTCCCTCTGAGAGAAAAGTACAACTCACTGCTGCAGAGACTGAGCAGCTGCACTGTCCTTGGTACTGTTTGCTGTGTTCATAAACAGGCTGTTTTGAAGTAGTGTACCTTAAAGGAAGACGGAAGATTGGCTCTTGGTCGGCTTGTTCATAAAGAGATGAGAATATAGACACCAAAATCATCTGCATGTCCATCCACAGTGGATGAATATTTTGTTGCTCTGAATTAGCTTCAGAAATAAATTCATAATCAGCTAAATTTAGATGATAATATTTCTTTTTTTTTAATTAATGAATCTAAAGGTTATATACTAAAAAAATACCCACTAATAACTAATTATTGGTGAGAGATAAATCTTTTGACTTTGGACAATGCTAGTTTCCTACTATAGTCAACATAATGTATGCTGAAGTATTAATGTGGAGCACCAGAGCCAATGATTTATTGGGGAAACAGGAATGATTTTAGAGTTCTTATGACATTTAACATTTAAGACCAAGAGTCAAAAGATCTCCCAAAAACTTGATGTATTCATTATGATTATTCAAAGAGTAATTTTATAATAGTTAATCATTTTATTTTCTGTATGTGATGCACTTATAAATGTTAATTTTTCACATGCCATCTCTAGAAGGAGAAAAGGAGGAGAACAGTGAGTTGATGATGATTCTGATTCGAGACAAACTCAGACAGAGGAGAAAGGATCTTCTGCGTTTACGGAAGCACCTGGCTCCCACTGAGCTCTACCTGTGGGAGAAAGAGGAAGAAGAGGAGGACAAGGGAGGCAGGCAGGAGATGGCCATGTTAGGGCAGCTCTCACTGGGGACAAGTCTAAGTAGTACCACGCTGACTGACTGTGGGCACCCCCTAGTGTACAGCGATGGGGATACAGCTGAGAATACTTCTGAAGCTCTGTCTCCTGACCTGCCAAGCAGATCCATGAGCAGGTAGCTAGCAAGCAATAGTAGGGCTACCTTTACAATGAGTCTTGTATGTACATTTTTCCTTATTCTGACATCTGTTTTGCTCTTTTTCAGTAACAAGAGAGTTAAAGTACGAGACAGAGAGGATGCAAAGAGGACTGCTGTAAAGATTGAAAAGGTCATTCAGGAGGAGGGTGATAGTTGCCCAGTCCCAAACAAGGAGAATGAACGCAGTAATCTGGAGCAACCCAGCTTACCTGTTGTTGGCACCTGGGAGTTTGAGCTGGAAGATGAGGAATATCTCAATTTCCTGGAGCTCTTCCTCAGTTACGTGCTAGGAAAAGATGGCGCTGTTAGAGGGGACTCTGAACTTCCTTTGTTGAAGGGCTTTTGCTGTCAGATGAGGGAGAGAGAGCTGCATTCCCTCACCTTTGATGTGCTCACCACTCTGCGTCGCCGCCAAAGAGATGGGCGCCATCCATCAAGACAGCATGGGGTCAGTGACGCTCCAGTGTTCAGGGCTGGGTGCTCTTACAAGCCCATCCAACAAGGCACAACGCCTGAGCCTCAAACGTCCTCAGTCTGGAGTGAACCTCCCATATCTAGATCCAGCCTTTCTGTTACCTCTCTCCCTGGGCTGAGAGCTGGGAAGCAGCAGGGTTTATTTGGCCTCCAACAGCAAGCCAGTGTGGCGTCAGACCTGGGAATGAAGGGAGGCTACCTGGGCTCTAAGCCTAGCCCTGTCCAAAGTGCCTTTCCCTGGGGGCAGCCATCAGAGTGCTTGGAGTTTGGCTCTCTAGCTTCCATGGAAGCCATAATGGAGCTGCAGCAGGGCCTGGATCCTAAATTAGAGTCTCAGTTCCCAGACCTGGGCAGGCTGCTGGAGTGGATGGCACGTTGGGCTGATAGGAGGATGCTGCTAGGACATCATGGCAAAAAGAAGAAGAAAGAGAGGAGGGAAGGGTTTGGGGAAATGGCTAATGGAGGAGTGGTGATTCGTGTTAAAACCTCAGCACCGGCTATTCTCACAGCCCTCAGCTTACTGGAGCACAGGTACACCACTGCCCTACTGGGAACAGACACCTACAGCGCCCACATCCAGGTCCCAGAAACACAATGGACTGTTTCCCCAGTGCTGCAACATGAGAAGGGTCAGAAGCTGGAGAGAGAGAGCAGTGTTGATACAGGCTACCCTGGATCAGCCAACACCCCGAGCACCCTGCCTGATCACATCCCACAGAGAGGAGAGCTGTCCCTGTGAGTGCACCATGTTTCTGTTCATAATGGCTCATTTCATTTCACTATATATAGAAAATATGAAGTCTATTCCTTGTCTTTTCTTGTAGTGGATCTCATACAGATGAACCAGAGAGACTTACATTTCAGAAGTTACCACTCCATAATGACCAAGATGAAGTGACCTTTGACTCTGAGATAAGAGGATCAAGTTCACAACAACCCTCTCTTGATGAATTTGATGTTATACCTGTAAAAGAAGGTATGACATTAGAGCATATTAGATCATCAATGTTGCTGTTAATGCAGACTTTTATCTCAGAGGAATATTAATGGACATGATTGATTAATTTACATTTATTTGTCACAGGCAGAGGCAGTGACAACGAGAGCTGGAGAGAGTCATGCTCTCTTTCTCTTGGGAACATCTCTGGAAATATCTCACCTGAAATGGTGAATATAATTTAATTTATTTAATATGACAATTATGTGTTTGTATCATCAAATATTGTTGAAACACAGGCATACCTTGTTTTTTCGTTCCAGCCTCTACAACTTGAAGACTTGGACTTTTCAGAAAAAGATGAAGACATCTCCAGTGCCATCTCTCAGTGAGTTGTAGATGTAAAAAAGGAGTACAGTAATAACATGTTAATGATTTTTCCCCTTGCGCTTACTGTGAACAGCATGCTCACTGTATATACTGAAGGTACTTTTTTCTTTGGTTTATCAGCTGAGAGACTTGAGTGAGTAAATTATTGTCACATGTTAGTGCTACAACTGTAGCGATATTTTATTTGATATGGCACAGTTCTTTGAGGCTTTACATCTGTCATG
Organism: Neoniphon sammara; assembly: GCA_900302535.1. Lineage (NCBI taxonomy): Eukaryota > Metazoa > Chordata > Actinopteri > Holocentriformes > Holocentridae > Neoniphon > Neoniphon sammara. The sequence goes on from OMKZ01000812.1 coordinate 28,406, forward strand.
CTGTGTTGCTGTGGCAGAAAAATTATAGTTCACTTTAATTTTGTTGGACCACACTATAAAGTTCTAACAAGATTTAACTCTAATTTGGTGATTCTTAAATGAGCTTGGTGTTTTTTCATAGAACTCCAATCCAAAACATCTGTATTAGTTTGGATATTGAAATGAGCCATTCTTTTAATCCATGGCTGTGTATCTGTCCTTTCTTCATCAGAGTTTCCAAAGGGAGTGTAGGCCCTCCATATCTAGAGCCCCAGTCTCTCCAGACCCAGCAGTCTGAGGCAGAGATTCACACAGAGCTCTCCGACCCAACTCCTCCACACCTTCAGCCACAAAGCTCGACTGATACTGCACTCACTGCTGTCTCCCCTGCTCCCGACTCCCTGATGCAAGATGTGGAAGCCTCTGTTTCCACCCCTCCATTAAGCAAAACGCTCCAGGAGAACACTTGCTTGGTCCAGTCTACCATGAACTCAACACACCATAATGTGCCATCATCATATTCTTCCAATTTCCTCCCTCAACCAAATCTCAGAGCCCCTCACAACAGTACTTTTGTGGGACCTCAAACACAGTCTAGTCTTCCATTGTCTGGATCCAACAACCCTCAATTCAGCCAGGCCCCTGCATACCTTTCTGTAGACCAGCCTGCCATACAGAGTTCAGTGAATACAACCCCAACTAGACCCACTGGCCAACATCCCACTACAAGGAATCTGCACTGTGCTGTCAGCCATACAGAGGAAAACTACCAGGTATTGGTCAAACCTTGTGTTAACTTGTGACAGATTAACTTTGTATATTCTAAATTACTTGATACATATACAGTAAAATTATCATGATGAAAGTAAATTGAATAGATTTTTCTCTTCATTGCAGGAAATACAGCCATTGTCTGTCCAGGCAGAGCCACCTCGAAGTCCACTTGGGGAGAGCAGGAGGTCAATCCCATGTTCTCAGGGGCTTCTGACCACTGTAGATGCCAGTCAGCTAATTCACAGTGCTCCCTTGGTACTGCCTTCTAATGGTAATGCACAGAATATGCCTGCTCCTCAGGTCGTGGGGCAGAAGTTGCTTCGGCCCAACCTTCCTCAGAGACCACCCCACTATCCCCCAGTCCAAGAAGCCAGGGGGCCTCAGACAGGGAACACTGGCACCACTGAAAACCCTCACCTCAAGCTCATACAGTATGACCAAGTCACCCTAAAGAGGGCAGAAGAAGAAAAGAGACGTGAGTCTTCAGTTCCAAGAAGACAACACAGTATGGCTTTGTACACCAACGCTCCACATGACCCAGGTCCCAGGAGCGCTCAGCCTCAGGATCAGACGTCAGAGCCCTTTTTGGAAAGATCCACAGGACAAGACTTCCCATTATTTCCCCCTGTTCTCCCAGCTACAAGACCTCAGCCAACCCAGGGCCTTCGCCTTCTACAGTTTCACCCTTTTCCGCACACGTCCACCATCTTTCCCCAGCTATCCATACCATCTTCCTCCAGACCAGCTACTAACATTGCAGTTCCCATCGCACACACTCCCAGGATCAAACTTCTCCATATAGATCCTGAACCAAAAATGGTAAGTGGTACTATGCAAATGACCTCAAGAAGTATGATTAAATCTTATTTCATATCTTACATGCAGAAGATTGTGTTTCTGCTATAGATGCGGCCCCTTGCAGCTCCACCCCTCCAAACGGTCCGTCTCTTCCCCCTGGAAGAGTTGATGTGTTCTGCTGTTTGGAGGCAGAATGCTGCAGAGACTGGAGTACAGTTACTCAGAGTTGATCCACCTGCTCAAACCACTGGAAGAGCTGCTACTTCCACCAGCTCCAACTCCAGCGGGAGGTAATTTCATACCATAGTTGTAATGCTTTTTATTTACTTTGATAATGCTCATCTTGCACACTGTATTTACATTTGTATTGTTTATAGGCAAAAGAGGAGAGAAGAGAAGATGAAGAAGACAGGGAAAAAAACTGAGGTCACATTCAGACCAAATGAATCCATCATCCCTGCACAAGAGGTAGAACAATATTGATTCTAGGAATTTCCTGTGCTGTCACCAATATTAAAATGTAACACCACCAACTGTTTTTGTACCACTCTGTCTTTAGTCAGTAGATGAGCCTGTGAACGAGGAGCTTCCAGCTGATGGAAGAGAGTCGACCCCTGGGCAGGACTTCGCCATTCCACTTGGTTAGTGTCAAATGCAGTCCTGATTACACGTGCCATATCCTGGGTTAGCCCGATATATGTTTGAGATTTTAAGTCTGAAACTGATAATGATCTCTGGAGAGGGCAATTAATAACATCCAGTATATTGACAATTAAGATCAAGATTCTTTGGTAGCTATTTTTGCTATTTCCACTGAAGTATTATCAGGAAAATGTATGCTGATACCACAATATTTAGGACCGACTGATATGAGCCACCGGTACACCACTGGTACGCCAGTATAAAGAGGATAGAGCACACTTTTGTTGCCTTTTGGTGTGTGGAATTATTTGCTGAAGATGCTTTTTGGGGTGGGTGGATGTTGTTTAATGAAATGGAAAGGAGAAAATAACTCACTTTGGCCTGAAGACATTGGCAAAAAGTATTGGAATTGTATTTAATATGCTCTTTTGTACTAGCCGTGAAATTAAAGCTTTTGTAAATTTTTGATTTAAGTTGAAATATGTTGGTCTTTGGGTAAAAGGAGTGTGTCAAGGTGTGCAGTGCAAGCCACTGGTAATAATGGGTAGCACAGGAGTTCAAGCTTCCTGTGTGAGAGTCCTCATTATGTTTTATTCTTTTCCTAATGACCTTAAACACCCAGGGTCCTTTGACTCCTCACTGACCGGTCAAAGATTATTAGACAAGGCCATGTCCACTGCAGCTGAGCTCCATGCCTTTGCCTCCACACACAAGAAACCTCCAGAGAGTCATGATGCTTTCACCAACACAGACCCAGGTCAGTTGGTTTGGTGATAAAGATTGACTCAGTGTAATATTGCAGTAATACACATCTCCCCAGTGCAATGCTGCCTAATGTTGACTCTTTTGTCTGCATTTCAAATTAAAATGCACTGTCACATGATGATGCTCTGTTCACTTGATTACTAGAATTAAAAACCTGTTTGTACCTGAAAACCAGAAAGGGTCTTAATTTCACCTAGCAACACTCATATGATTTTAAAAATTAATAGGACTGATTTATATTTTTTAATATTCCAGAAAATCTTAACTGGATTTTTGACAGGTAGCATGCAAATTCTTTTTTTTTTCTTTCTCTTGAAAGTTTAGCAGACTAAGAATAGTAATACTAATACATTATGGCCTTAAAATTGTAACTGTATTGTAGTGGGGACTCTTGGATTCTCACACCTGCAGGGC
>OMKZ01000812.1:31797-63810 GCA_900302535.1 Neoniphon sammara
GGGCAGACTAGCATTTTGATTTAAATTGATCATTTTGTTGTATTGATTTATTCACCTGCTAAAGTGGTGCCTTTGTTGTATTTCAGTTTGTCCTCCTGCACTTTTGGATAAAGCTGTATCTGCCCGTGCCTCAGTAATTTCTTTGAGCCCTGAAAGTAAGTTAGTTAGTAAGGAAGTTGTTTTTTTTTCTTTTATTTTAGATCGCAAGAACAGCTATCTTTTTATGTATTTGGGTGTAGTGAACACTTAAGCTTTGTGTGTGTGTGTGTTTGTGTGTGTGTTTTCTCCATCCAGCACAAAGTTCGTCTGTAGTTCTCCCACCTTATTTGCTTGAGAATTTGCGGTTTCCCAGAGAGCCCCCTGTTCGTGACACAGAGGAGACGTCACAGGAACCAGAGACAAAAATGGTGAGATGCTAAAGCAAACAGCTGGAATTAGCACTCTGGTACAAATTGCTCCACCCTGAAGCTGTTTGCCTCAGGATAAATCAATATATATCCAAGTGGATTTTGGTTCTGTCCCTGTCTCTCAGGATCTGGGAGGCCGCCAGTTCATTAGTGTGATTGACTTGGAGGAGGAGGCCCTGCACCAGGATCTGCCCAACTGTCTCGGCCCGACACCACATGCTGTTTCCGGCCCTCCACCTTCTTCCCCTACATCAGCACAGCTTCATTTACACGCGCTCTCTGTTATTAGGACTGGTGCTACTGTTCCACAGGACTCAGACACAGTTACAGAGAATATCCTGAAATCCACATCTCAACCAGGTTTTGTATTTTTATACCGAATAAGATGAGATATGGGGCAGCATAAAAGAATTATTAGTAAAATTTGGTTTTATTCCAACTGGTGCCACATATCTCTTGCACACTCTAGATATCCCTGAGGAGTCTCCTTCGTCTAGCCACACTGAGCCCAGTGGGGTGACTGTCACTCAAATGGAGAAAGCAGGTCCCTCTGAGGCAAACGCAGCCCAACAGACCCAGAGCCTTGGACCTTCCAGTGCCTTCTCCACACACCCTGAAGTCCACTGCTCTGCTCGCCTGTCAGAGATGGAGGCCCAGCTGGCTGCCATACAGAAAATTGCAGACGATATGAAAATTGAGTTTTCCAACCGCAAGATGGTACATTAGTGTTGTGTTCTGTTTTTATACTTGAGCTTATTTATTCAGTCATTTTCCATGTCTTCCTAGATTACAAATTTGCTTTTAAGACTTACCATGTGTCTGTATGTATGTATGATGTAATCGCTTATTCCTTGCTTGTCTTTGTTTGTCTCTCTTTAGTTGGTGAGTACCGCCGAAATGCACAACCCAGCCTTGGCTCCTGGTGTGGAGGACAAAGTGCCAATGAACAAAACGGTCAGCCTGTCCGTCCCACTGAAAGGTGTGACCCTCAACAGTCTCAGTAAAGAATGCTGAAACTTAAAGCTGCGCTGGGGAAGACTTTATGTAAAAAAATGCACACATCTAATCATCCTAAATCATAATGTGGGCCTTCGACAGAGTAGAACTTCCCATCCCCCCTAATTGAGATGCCATAGATCCAGTCTATTTTCCCAAATGAAATTCTGGTGTTGGGTATATTCACTGTAGGGAAATTTTCTTGGCGGACAGAAAGTGACAAATTCAAAACTGCCTCTCAGGAGTGCATCCTCCTATCAGCCATTCATGTTACATACCTTCTTAATATTCAAGTTTAAATAAAGTCTGTATAATTACTTTGCATTGCGATTGAAAAGTTACATTTCTGTCACTTTACATGTAATCTTATCAATTATATAAGTAAATACAAGGGAGAGGACAGTGCTAAAGTCATGGTTTTAACCTTTGGTTAACAGACTTAACAGACTCACAAAGAGAGTTCAGCACAGGGTATGGTGATATTATATCTTTAATGTTAATTTCAAAGATAATTACAGTTATTTTACTAGTTTTGGCCACCATTATCATTTTTGGATCGATTGAGAAAGCTGGACTCACGAACATTTGACATTTTATGTCACTTCTCCCTTTGGCATCCTTTGGTAAAAAGCAAGTACAGACTGTCCAGGTTGTTACTTTTACTAATAATGTTTTATGTATATATTTTTTTTTCATTATTTCTGGGTATTTAAGTCCTAAAATTAACCTTGCACTGCAAATTGGAAAGGTGCCTAGTGCAGCTTTAATAGTACAACAGTATAATTCTGTTTTTAAAAAAATCCAAAGGAGCCCTTTAACACCCTTAGCAGTAACACAAGTTGTGTATCACCTCTGTAACAGCATGGAGACCACGACCGTACACCTTAACTGAACCAAATGCCTGTAAAGAGGATGAAGAAAAGCAGAGAGAAGACTTTGTTCATAAGGACTCCTCTACTCCAGAAAGACAACCCCCTGGTCTTTCTTTAAATACTGACAGTCAGAGACCTGGACCTTCACGCCTTCACACTCCTTCAAGTATGGATGCACTTTACTCAAGTCCTCTGCCAACTAAATGTAATTAATTTAGCCACACAGCTAGCCTGGTGATGAGCTCAATTTGTGGTTAACAGCATAGAAACTGAACTTGTGAGCTGATATTAAAAGCAACGATTGTGCTGTAGGCTCTATTTTGTAGTATACACCAAAAGACGTTAAAGTACTTACTGTCATGTTTTGATTTTGATCTTTGACCAGGCATCACTGCTTGGAAAAATCTACTTTAGGAGGAAGTCTAAAAGGAGTAAAAGTCATGTAAAATTAAATCAGATTTTGTGTTGCTCCCACAGAAATAAAAGATCAATCAGATAAAGCTTCTGGACCAGCTGGAATGTAAGTTTATATCTGATATCTTTGAATAATTGTATCACTTCTATTATCCATCGTGTGTATAATTGCTTGTACTCTCCTCTCACTCCCATTCTATTTTTCCTCTCTCTTTTATTTTGTCCTCCCTCTCTGCCCCTCTCTTCTAGGTGGGCTGATGAGATTCTTGGCCAGTCTGGTTTAAGTGATGTGGCAGATATCTTAAGCGAGTTAGTGAGGGAAGGAGCTTTATCCCCAAGTGATCTGGATTTGTCCACTTCACAGGATGCCCACCCTAGCAGGTATAGTACCTTTTGATAAGGAGTAACATTCACATAACTTCATAAAACACTCAGGCAAAGTCCACACCAAGCAGGGAAATTTGAAAATGCTATTTTGGTGTTCCACTCTCACTGTGCATGTTGTTCTTCATGTTGTTCTTCAACAAAAATCATGATGGTTATCAGTGGTGGTGATCAGTATTTTCAGTTATTATAAGGTATAAAGGTTAGAAAAAAGCTTATGTTCTATATGCAAATCACATTGTTCAAAAACAAAATCTATCCACACAGCTGTGTGTAGTCGCATAAATTATACATTGGACCCTGAAAAGTTTATATTTATGTATTCTGCAGTTATTATACAAAGATGATTATCACTGAGCTGCCAATTAATATCACTGACAGCAGGATGAACCAGCAGCAAAGTGGATCAGTGTTGCAGAGGCTCGAGCCTTCAGAGGATGAAAGGGCACAGCTGAGGATCTGGATGAGAAGAAAACAGAGCGAAAGACTGGCAGTTTACCAAAAACAGAGAGAGTGGATGAGGGAGAGAGAGTACAAACCTTATTCTACCTCTCCAGCATCAGTGAGATAACCTGCATGTTTACTAAAATTAATGTTGTATGTCATCTTTTTTTTTATTTTTATTTTTTTATTATTGTTGCTGACCTGCCACATTCCTGCTTTATACAGAAATCAACATACAAAAGCCGAGCAGTTATTAGGAAGACCAAAGAGGAAAAAGACAGGTATGCACTTGTTCGCATTGTCTGTACACAGAAGTGCATGGATGTACCTGGGCATAACTATGGTCTGTTTTGGTTTAACAGGGTGACACTTTTGGACCAATATAATCAGAGGACTGATGAGGCCTGTTCTTTGATCAGTGACTTGCCCATCACTCCTCCCACCTTGCCCAGATCCTCTCAGACTGAAGGTGCCCCCTTCCCCTCGTCTGTACGGCCTGCCACAGCTCCACCCTGTGGCAGTGTCAACAGCAGCTACAGGTATTCTGCAGCAATAATCATACCAGTTTGGATAGAAAGTTTGCATAGGAGGTTTAAGAACTGCAGTAGTCTGATAGAGGATTTATGAGTTGTAGAGGGATGGTACGGTATATCAAAATCTAGTATATCACAATGCAAAAATGTGGCAATATATACTGTGGGACAGAAATAGAAATGGCAATATTAGCAGTTCTTCATTATTAAAAACTGTTTTTTGGCCAAACCATTTCAGAACTAAGACAATTAGTTCAAATATTAGTTTTCACAAGCTTTCTGTTGAATTTATGTTATTATCACTTTGCAATAACAACATTTTAATTGTTTACATTCTAGCAAAACCGTGCCATTCCCAGAAGGATTTGTGGCTCAGAAATAAACATTATTCTGCACAGTTACACTTTGTTGTCATCAGACTTTTGTTTATTGCATCAGCCATGCTTGTATCAAATCTTGAACCCCATATTATGTATTGAATTGTAACGTAAGATAAGCTTATTGTCCATTCCCCAACTGGTGATCAGGTCACTTGATCAAGTGAAATTTACTGTGTCTTGCTAGGCAACCCTGTCACCAATGATCACTTGTATAAAAAGCCCTTCATGAATACAAGTAACTGTGCTAGACCATCTGAATCTCATGTGAACTCACAATATAGAGATAATTCAGGATCTAAGATCAGTACATAGACTGATTGATGATTCTAAATGAGTTGACCTGAAACAAGTTGGTGGTGACATCTTTGTCTCAGGAATCGTAGCCCATCTGCTGATGACAAAAGAAGAAGTGTCAAGTCCCAGTCAGGACAGGCTCCGCCCCACTTTTGTCCCCCGAAGTACGCTGAGGCACAGGGTGGGCGTTTGTCTTTGGGGCATCAACGCAGGAGACTGGGACTACACAGACCAGGTATCACATTTGTCTATTCCACTACTGCTGATTTGACTCCTTTAAAAATGCTTACTGAAATGCCATGTGAGTCCTTTCCAACTTTTTAACATCATGAAAATTAATGATTTAAAAATCATCAGTTTTTTTTTCCTTTTGTGTGTGTTTTGTTGCAGTGAGCTCTCTGCCAAGCGACCGTCTATCTCAGGTGACCAGACGTGGCATGCTGACGGACATCAAAAGCAAAACTGAATCACGCACGGCCAGCCAGAATGAGGAGCTGCACAAAGGCCACCAGAGGAAGAGGACACTGAGCAAGTCTCCATCTGGAAGAAATGCTGCCGGAAGCGAAGTAAGGAGGGAGCAGGAGGAGAGAGAGGAGAGAGAGGCAGTGAGCTCGTGGAAGCCTCCTCCAGAGATGCATAGCTTTCTGGGCCCCGAGGAGCCAGAGTCTGAACGAGTAAGAACGGCATTTTTCCACGTTACAAATTAGGAATAAATCCACAGTGGAGTAGTAGATATAAAATAACATTCCCAGTGCAAACAAATCTCCAGTTCTGAAAAAATATATAACTCATTTAAGTGTTGTTGTTTACTGTTGGAGCTTGAGTGAAGAACTCATTTTATCATTATGAGAGTAAATAAATGTCTCCAGGTATGCGATTGTTTATACTGATTTACAGATTAGGCTTCAAACTGCATGGACTGCAATGTAAGTTTGATGTGGTTTCATGTCTTATTTGGGATTTATTGTGTACTTCTCAGGTTGTAGCTGGGCTGCTAGATGACCAGGAAGATGGTGACAGAACTCGTGCGTCGGGGATGGACTGGCTGGATAACCTCTCCGACAGCACCAGCAGCATCCTCAGCAAACTAGACTGGACTGCTATTGAGCGCATGGTGGCTGCAGAAGGAGCTGTTTGATCAGCTTGAGCTTTCAGGAGGCTGGCGGCTGGAATATCTCAAGAAAGAGAAAAATAGTCATCTTGTCACTTTAATAGATGGTTTTAAATATTAAACACACAGTCCAATCCTGTATGTGCCTATTGAGTTGATGTAAATTGGAAGCATTTCAGAAGCACAGTGCTATTTTTGTATAGAAAAATTTGTAATAGAACATAGAAATGTGCCATGTCCTCTCCTTGTAAACACAAGTTCATTTTGTTTGTATATATATATGTGTGTGTGTGTGTGTGTGTGTAACATGTCTTCTGTACATTTGTTATTTATTTTTCTAAAAAAAGAAAAAAATCACTGTTTTAGCAATAATAAAATATCTTCACTTCAGCCTTGTGTATGCTTGAAAGAGAGATCATGTGTTATGGAGTCAGACCACTGTCACAGATACAAGCTAAATTAGAAATAAAGATTTTTGAACAAAATTAAATAGTTGATTGAGAGAAAAGTGAGGGGAATATTGCTTGATTTTATTTACCATTTCACATGACCCCTGTATTGATCCACATCAGAGAGCTAAACTGTGCCAAACATTTTGGCCTGTTACATAATTTTCCTACCCTATGTAGACATCTGATTCATTGCTCTCTCTCTCTCTCTCTCTCTCTCTCTCTCTCTCTCTCTCTCTCTCTCTCACACACACACACACACACACACACACAGAGTATAACATCTTTTTGGCGCATTACCGCCGCCAACTGTGCTGGAGTATGAATAAGGTAAACTTGTAGCCCACTCAACTTGAAAGAGGAAATATAAAAAGCAGTAATACTAAAAATGATTCAGAGATTTGATACACACTTTTCTTGAGCTAACACACATAACACGTGTTTTTTGTTTTGTTTTTAGCAGGTTTGGCATATTTTCTTACGACGTGCCTACGTCATGCTAGCTTCCTTTACACTTCCGGGGGTCAAAGGTAATTTCACCACTTGAAAACATGGATCCTAGCAAAGGGGAGAGAGGTAGCAGTGTTTTCTATTAATATTTGTGTATCTAACTGTCTTATAGTTATTTTTACACCATTTAAATGTGTTCTGCAGTCATCGTGGGCTGTTTCCAGCATGCTTACCTGAATGGTATTTATCAGCTATAGATAAATTTAGCCTGGATTTGAAAAGAATAGGCTTTGTTGCTAACTCCGGCTAACAGTTGCCAATTACTGTTATCACAGGTTTGATGTTTCTATCTTTTTCTGTTTAAAGAGATAATCGCTGCCACTGTAACCAGTCTTAGCTAAATAGTCGGCTAATCTTTATTTAGTAAGTTTAATGTAACTAAGTTGGTTTCAGGTTTTGATTTAGTTGGTTTCGGATTTTGTCTGTTGGAGATAGACTGATTCTTTTGAGTTTGTTTACGATGATAAACAAATTGGCAGTCAATTATGTGGAATAAAACCTTCCTTTAGGCTTCAGAATTAGTGATCTATATTTATTTAGCCTAACTTCTTCGCAAGCTCTGGTAAAATTTCACTTTGGTCCTCCTTTTTCAATCTAAGTTAAATAGTTAAAACTGAACTGGCTGATCCGTAAAACTAAATGTGAACAAAGTCATTTATACATGCAGTTCCCGGTCTTGTCTACATCATGCAAGAGACGAGAGAGTTAAATTTCTGTTTGGTGCTTTTTTGAAATTACTGTCTGTTAGGGACATGACAGTCCCTGTAGTTGACTAGGAAATATCTTCTACCATCATTTACCAGCCATTTTTATCATTTGCTTCATTTAGACCGGAAATATTTTACGCCTGGTGAAGGTCTAGGGACCACAGTAGTGTGTTTTGTATTGCAAGTGAGAAGACAGTGTGTCGGAGCCTGCTACTTTTCTTCAATAATAGACTTCCTATCCTACACACGTATTCAAATAGCTGTTAATTCTGTGGAGACTGACTAGCTGTGCCTGTCGGGTGGAGTTTAACAACTGTCTCTCCCAGTTCCAGAACCCACAGTTGCTTCTCTCAGAGCTTCTCCACCATGCCATGGAGTTGCACTACATCCACTTATCATGAAGAAATTTGTGCTGTGGTACAATCAAAGATTTCTGTTTGCCTTTCAGTGTTGATGTTAGTTTGTTTGACCTTGAAAACATCCATCAGAACCTGGACACACAGGCTTCAACGTGGTCAATGTCTGTGGCTTTGTTAAATTATCTAGTTCAACCGATGGCTGCTGGAAAAGTAATACCAGACATTTTGGACGTCTAGGACCCAAACATATGATGTACTTCATTACAGCTTTCTGCAGTATGGTAGTACTTCAGATCTCTACACTCTTAGATCGTAATAACCATGTGTATCAACATCTGTGCTTATCCAAAGGATGGTTATGCAGAAAATGAATATTTTAATCATTTATTTTGTCCAGGTGCTGCACAGTATTTTTGAATCCTCTTTTCTCAACCCTTCTTGTCTTTGGGATATTTCAATGGTATTGCAAAACTGACTGAAGAGTAGGCTACTGCACTTCAAGTTCCTATCTCAGTAGCACCTTATTTCTGTATTGAAACAAAGAAAGAATGAAATCCTATCAGAAACATTATGGGGCATATAATTAAAATATTGCATGTAAACATTGTTCAGTATGAACTGTTAAAACCAGTCATGATCAGCAGTCATATAGAGTCTATTGGAGTTGAAGATATGTTGTACCTTAACTTTAATGGGACAGTCACCTGCTAAACCTAGTGTGCAACGTGGCTGTTATCAGTTCACATTCTGCATTTGGGCACATGGACACATCAAGCCAACATCAAAGAACTACAGCCAACCAGTGTTCATGTTTCCAAACATTGGGTCCATAGCTACACTTGTTTGTCTCTCAACAAACATCACAAGGTCCACAAACTGAGCCCTTTGCTTCCTTTCCTCTTCTAGAAGGTCACAAGCTCTTGACAATAATAGCTCTCATGTTTGAAGGGGTTTCCAGTTCCATCAAGTATTTGATGCCCCGCATAACATTATAGCATACTCCCAGAAATATTGCATAGGCATGCAGAGCTTCTCCATCCTTAGCCATTATGGCAGTCCAGTTGTGGGCCTTCTGCAGATACATGGCTGCTATTTTCAGTCCATGCCCAAAATGTTTCGCCTCACTGTATCTCCTAGGTACTGTATGTATGTATGTGCATGCAGCTACATACCAGATTTCGTATCTGTGAAACATTGAATTGTTGAAGTAAAGGTTGTCTTGGCTTACTACTTATTTTGTTTTCTGTGTTGTGCTGAAAGGCTCTGCTAAGTGTTAAGTGAAGCGCATCACCATGGAAAACTGGTATTTCACTAATGGAGACTATCAAGACCTCTTGTTACCCAACTAGAATATCAGAGATATCACTTTGACTTCTGGGGATATTTGAAAGAGTTATTTGCTCTGAGCGACCTGTTTGTCATTCAGTGCCAAGGAGATTCTTATAATTCTTTAAATACATACAGTTTTGCAGCTGTTGTATGCAAGTTCATAATCAATCTTGAGCTTTCTCTCCTAACTTTGAGCTGTGGTTGTTTTCATATCATATATTTTTCCAGAGCTGCAGCTTCAGCTGTGAGAGCATGCCATGCCTCAACTCTAGTTCATGTACTGGAACTTTTTGCTGGATGTTAATGAAACACTTTCTCAAGTTGTTAGCTCAGTTCATGTGTGGGCTGTGCATTTCAGCTATGTCCAACTTGATTCGCTCTGTATCAATGAATCTGTTTCACCAAAAACTTTCCTAATAGAAATGATTTGATGACCTTATTCCAGTCTGTGTGGTCTGAATCTCCGTCCAGCAGACGGACAGAGGCATTTTCACATTCACTTGCAGTTCCATTCATTCAGACAAACATCATAAAACCACATACTGTTTTTATGTCAGCATTGCAAGAGTTGCTATTTTAATATTTATTCCAAGATAAAGGGGAATGGTGACTAAATGCAGTTAATTGATCTTCGCCTCATTTAGCCATTTTGATGCCATTTTTAATGTTGCCTTGACCCATCTCTGAGTGCCAACCCAGACTTTGAAAAGGATTTCCTCAGCTAAACTCTGTGTGTTTTTGCAGGGTCAGACAGCATGAGTGGTGATGGAGACATGGCCTCCGTCATGGGATTCTCTGGCTTTGGTATGATGAGAAGATACAATAAACTGGCAAGAATTTTACATTTATGATTCCTTATGAACTGTTTTTAACTGTTCAGTCAGTTATAGTTCATGTAAGTTAAAAAGTTATGTTGGCTCCTTTCAGGTAAGAAGGCCCGTACGTTTGACCTGGATGCCATCTTTGAACAGACTCGGCGAACAGCCATTGAGAGGAGTCAGCGTGTATTAGGCAAGTTAAATCAACAAGCTTGATCTGAAGTGCTGTGTTTGCCAGTCATCTTTTTGCCAGTGAGTATGTGTAACCCTGTTTGCTGGTCCTTTAGAGGAGAGACAGAAGGAGGATGAAGGTGAGGGCTCTCATTCAGTCAAGTCATCAGGCTCCACTCAGAGAGACAAACCTGCAACTTCCACTTCCAGGTAAGAAGTCATTTCTTCAGTTTGTAGATTTGCGATTTCAAAACCTATTAACAATCCTGAAGCTAATATTTGCTTGGTGGAGACTTTTTGAGATGTAATGATATAAACCAATAACAGTCAGAGGGGACAAGCCATGTTGCTGTTTTCAGCCCTTTCAGCGTCCTTTCCAATGTTTGCTGCCAAAATCCGGGTTGGACTCCCACCCCTCCTGCTCCTTCCCCTGCTGTTTAAAAGAAACACTCTCCTCCTCCCATTCCTGAAAATTCACAGTGGCACAATTCATAAAGCAAGTGAGCGCAACACCCATGACAGCTGGTGGCTCTAAGGTGAAAATGTTTTGAGTCAAATGAGAAGAGGCATAACAAAACCCAAATCAGTATAGGACTTGCATTAGAGTCTGTTGGCAAGATTTATCCATAGCCCCCCTTAGCACTTGGTTTAGCTTAGCTATTACCTGCAGGCACAGAGCATAACAAAGTTTGTCCTATGCTTGTCTCCATACTGCAGTGATGTATATGTTTGAATGGGGGGAGAGACAGAGAGGGAGACAGAAGTAGCTTTGCAAAAAGTTGCTTCTCTCAATATTTTGCAGTGGTGAGATAAAATCACATTGTGCACCTTTAAGGATGCTTAGAAAGTGAGGTTTTGCATTGTTGCTTGAGCATTAAGTTTTCTTTTTCTGCAGGAAACAGGAGAGTGAGAGCAGCAGTGACAGCAGCTCAGACTCAGACAGCGACTCAGAGCTCATCGGGCCCCCAGCGCCTCCCCAACTCACAGCCCAGGAGGATGATGACGATGAGCTGGTGGGACCACCTCTACCACCAGGTTACACAGGCAGCACAGCTCGCAATGATGATGATGATGATGATGATGATGATAACGACGATGATGAAGAAGACATGCAGGATGAGGATGATGATGTAAGTCTGCATTGTCATGCTCAACAAATAGGCATGGTGGATTACAAAATATTTCCCATAGGTCTAATATCTGAAACCTGTTTATTTCTTATTTTTCCAGTCTAAAAGTGGCTGGCTTCCTTGAATAAATGCACCAGTTTACTGACTTGTTGGGTGCTTTTAAGATTTCACCACTAGATGGCAGCACAAGAAAAAAATGATAAATGGTCTCATACGAATGTGACATTTATCAACAAGTCTTACTGAACAGTAAGACTGTGGTCACTCATCCTGTTTCTCATGCCACAGTATACCACCTAAAAGGTGCGATGAGCCCCTGTTTTTTTAAATTAATTTTTTTTTTTTTTTTTTGTATAGTGTGTATTCCCCCTTGTAAACTCCCTTTCTGGCACTCCCTCAGTCTTTCAGACTAGTAAATGCCTCCTCAGAGCATTAGGTGAGATATCCCAGATCCCAGACTCTCTCAGGGCAGGTGTGATTTCAGACTCCGGTGGGATTCTGTGATGGTTGAAGGCTGTAAACATGCCTACCTCAATCAGCATCACTGAATGCCAGCTTACCATGACACGTAATGCAGCCCTACTTCGTTTTTGTATTTTTTTTTAACTATTCCTCTATGTGTTTCTATCTCTATCTGTATCTTTCTCTATTCTCTGTCCCAGAATCCTGTGAAGAAGATTCCAGACACTCATGAGATAACTCTGCAGCACGGCACCAAAACAGTAAGTCCCTCCACTGTCAGTCATCCGTCATTGTAAAATTCACTTATGCAGCACCATTTTGGTAATTTATTCTATGACCTAGCACTAGAGTGACATTTTTTTTTCTCATGAACAATATTCATTTCTTTATTAACACACAAATGACTGGATTTTCAGCTAAGATTAACTTGTGTTGCTCAATTTTAGTATTAAGAACAAAAAGTAAGTTCGTTACCCTTAAGATTTTTTTGTGGCAGTAGGTGAAAGAGAAATTTTGTTTTGTAGTCCATGTCTGCAGTTTGGAGCCTGGTCGGTTTCCAGATCCAGTGCTGATTGCAGTTCAGAACAGTTCACGACTGGTTTGATCATGACACAAGATTATACTCTGAATACCTGGCTTATGTTTATTTTTATTGCCTTTTGAGGAGGCAGCATGACTACATTATGACTGTACTGTCAATATTTTGGAGCAGCGGAGGCCATTTCCCAGATTTGACTGGCTGCTTGCAGCTGAAGCAATCTAAGCAAAACATTTACCACACAGGCCTTTAGGTAATCTCTCAGTGGTCAGTATGAATCATTTTCTCTCCAGGTATCAGCCCTTGGCTTGGACCCCTCTGGAGCTCGTCTGGTTACTGGGGGATATGACTATGATGTGCGGTTCTGGGATTTTGCTGGGATGGACCAAGCTTTGCAAGCCTTCAGATCCCTGCAGCCCTGCGAGTGGTGAGTCCTCTTCTGGAAACCCACATTGAACATCTACACAGTTGCTTAACGTGTGATTGACTAGTTTCATGCAACCTTGCACTCACAGCATCTATATGCCAAATTACATACACTCACATATACTCTCTATACAGACACACAGCCAGTTGTTGTGCTTTATTTAGCCTCTCGTTAACTCTGGGACATTCTCTCTTCTCATTCAAAAGGACCTTCCATGAAGCAGATGGTTGAAATGAGTGGGTGTTTGTGTGTCTGCTCATGTTTACTCTGAGTTTCATTGAAGCTGTCATCAGTGATTGAAATCTCTTTGGGTTTTGGGAACCAGTGGCCTGAGCTAGAGCAGGCTTTCCCTTATTAACAAAAATGTACGGCACATTTAATCTGATTACAGTGTGATCCATTAGCCTGTACGGTCACTGACACGCCGGGCCTTACTTAGAAATACATGGTGTGAGGTCCAGTGTTGGCTTTGCTCTCCATCCTGATGTCTGGAAGAGCATCTCCTCTGCTTTGTCAAATGCAAACAATGAGGAACCTGAGGCTGCGGTGCGGTGTAGTGAACCTTTAAAGTTGCCAAGGCACCCCAATTAAGAACAGCACTGATGGCAACCCCACTTGCATTTTAACAATGGAACTTTTCACTCCCTACATGGAAATGTGGCAGCCCCATCTGCCCCCTGCTGTGTTAATGCTATTTGATATTGACCTCAATTGCTAACTGCACTCTGGTAAAGTAGTCCACATTTTTGTTAGGCTCTGCATTTGTATGCATGGCTTTGTATGTGTTTTTCTGGATTATTCTAAATTCGTAAATATCAAATTTGAATATATCCGATTATTAAGACTCACTGCTCTTACAATTTCATGTCATTTTGCAATTTACTACTTAATTTTGATCAGTCTGAATATTTAAGCCACAGATGCATGTGTGAGTATGCATGTGAGTCTGTGCATGCTTTTTTTGTGTGCATTTGTGCGCTTGTTGGTGCATGTATGTGTGCACATGCTACACATGTGTATGCTTGTATTTATTAGTATAATATATATCGTGTTGTATCTTTCCTCTCCTTAGTTTAAAGGGCTTCTCATCATGCTGACTATAAGGGTTTGACCAGAGGATGGCCCATACACATCCAGTGTGTGTGTGTGTGTGTGTGTGTGTGTGTGTGTGTGTCTGACTGACTGTCTGCTTATGTGACTGTTTGATCTGTCCTGTCCCAGATCAAACGGACCAAACATCAGATGCACTCTGATTTGTGTTATCCTCGTTCCTATAGTTACACATACCTAGTGTTTGTTTTTTTCCCCCAAACCTTTTGAAGGATTAAAAGCTTGTTATATAACAATATTTTGGCTCAGAGGTCTTTTACAATCACAGCTCACAGATGGCTTCCACCAATGCAAACAGACACTGAGACACTTAACAGCACTTTTTCCGTGAATGGCAGATAGCCGACCACAGGAATGTAAAGTAAAGGCATCTTCTGCGTCTCATATCCCTCTATATATGTGTGTGTCTCCTCAGCCACCAGATCAAATCACTTCAGTACAGCATCACTGGCGATGTCCTACTGGTGGTTTCTGGCAATGCGCAGGCCAAGGTGTTGGACCGCGATGGCTTCAACGTCATGGAGTGTGTGAAGGGAGACCAGTACATTGTGGATATGGCCAACACTAAGGTACAACAAGTCTAAGAGTGCATCTCAGGCACTGTGGCTCTGCAGTGCTTTCCTGCCTGTTAGTGATGTCTCTTCTCTTCTCTTCTCTTCTCTTCTCTTCTCTTCTCTTCTCTTCTCTATAGTGTAGGTGGGCCCTGCCAAAGCATAATAGTAGCAAGCTGCGGCTATGAGCCAGTCTGTTTGTGTGTGCGGAGATAATGGTCTGTGTTGTGTGTCCAGCTGGAGGCAGTCAGAGGGGCAGAGGGACACCACATGCTCTTAGGACTGTCATGGTTCATCTAAAGCTTGTACCTGACTCTACAAAGGAGCATCCTAATTAAATGTCCATGTCTGGAATGCACTGTTTGAGAAAACCACATTGTTGGCCATTGACCAGCTGCAGGGCAGTTAGACATGGTGTATACCACCCATATGAACTTTGGCCATTTGACTGATTGCAGCTACAGTTTTCCTTACATGCTTATCTGTTTTGGCCCGTTGATGATGACCCAGTTGATTAGCTGTATCAAATTGTGATAGTTAAATATAATTATATTGTCCTCAATTCTATTTTGCCCTGACCTCCCTGATGTATGGGGAGAGTTGCCACACACACATACAGTCGAGCTGCATAATAATATGTGATATGGATGAGATTTTTCATTTTATCTTTTGTTCATTTGTTTCTTTTTCTTGGATACATAGTCACTTTAAATTAAATGAAGGCTTCTCTGTGACAGAGAATTCTGGGAATTTACGCAACACGAGAACATAATTTAGAAAGCTGTCGGAAATTCCTTTCCTCCAAGAAAAAAAATGCATTCATCTGAGGTGTTATGAAAGTCAGCATTGTAATTTTGATATTTTTTTTTTTTTACCAATTGTGAAGTCTATGCACACACATGCACACTGGCACACACAGGGATTCCCTGTTATCAGTGAGGCTTATTTTTTCTTTGTGGCTCTGTTTGTCATTAATGCCCTCTGATGTGGCTTTCACTGTTAGTATGAATGTTATCCTGTTTCTCTTTAGTCGTTGTCAATTGCCCTAAATTGCTGAGGATCAGATTTGTTTAGCAGGGTAGTGGTTCCTCCGGCCAGTCAGAGAGCCATTCTGGGCTATGAAATTGTTTGTTTTACTGCTCTTGGCCAGAGCGTGGAACCACTTCAGCCGTTTACAAATGATTTGAGCTTTAACCTCACCATATAACTTTTGTGTATATTACCATAAACATTAACAACCATGCAGCAAAAGCTAGAGAGAGCGCCCGCTATCGATTGAAGCATTTGACAGTGAACAGGCAAAACTTTCTTCCTGATGCACACATACCAATGTCATTTGGTCAAGCTCTGCACATGTGAGGCTCTGCTTCCTTGAGCATGCTGTCAGATAGAGGTATGTCATGTCTGAAGCCTCTTTGCAGCACAGTGGAGTGTTCCTTTAACCTGGCAGTGAGAGAGGCCTCTCCCTGGGCAATCCCTCTTTGAAGTAATTTGTTATGACTCATTCTGCTCCAGGAGAGGAAATGGCTAAAAGTCACTCTGTTATGAGCGTGCTGTTAAGAGCGGTGACCCACAGCCTGCTGCGTTCACTGTCTCAGTTGTGAGGCGAGGCTTTTCTTCAGGAAGGTCAAAACTCAAGGTTGCAGTCTGAGAAATAAAAGTTGTAGTTTAGGCTCTTCAAGCACAAATGGTTGCAGGTAGAGGCTTACTTCTCTGGGAAGATTTTTAAGAGTACATACAGGTTTAAACTTCAACTACTTAGGCTACCGAGTTTGTTTTAGAGCTTCATCATTCTCTGTTTGCGTTGGCATTCCTCTCTGACAGGGGAAAATCAAAACTAGGCTATTTGCCCTGCTGGTACTTTCCATTTTAAATGAAGGTTGCTAGCTGGTCTTTCTTCTGTAGAGGCTTGTTGTGTTAGTGCACTGTGTCAGTTGGTCAGTCAATTTAATTGTGTCATCTGGTTTGCAGTAATGGACATTTTTAACCCCTTCACTGAACATTGCCCAAGATTTAGTTTTTGTGTAGGTTTTATTGATTTTGAATGCCTGTTCTTTTCAGGGTCACACAGCCATGCTGAACGGTGGTTGCTGGCATCCCAAGATCAAAGAAGAGTTCATGACCTGCTCCAACGACGGGTGAGTTTTATAAAAGACTACATGTGGAATATTTGACTGGTGAGCTGCTTTAGGTTGGAAGAATTCAGATTCAGATTCAGAAAATCATCACTGCACTTCTTTTAGGCATATTTACACCGAGCTAAAATATAACCCAGAGTGTAATTAGTCTGATGTGTTTTCAGTGGTAGAAACAGTTAGCAAAATTGCCACCACGTGCACAGACATAAGTGAGAGTTACTGTTTTTGTATCATTGCAATGTAGCATAATTACTAATTACATAGTAATTAATTTTTTAGAATGCCCTCATCGCAGCTGTAGGAAGTCATCTTGAAATGATCTCTAAAGGAGCAGGGGACGCACTGTGCTAATAAATAATGTTATACCCTGCCAGGTGTCATAATCATGACAACGCTAAATGGTTCTTGTAAGAATTAACATGCTAATTTTGCTGCATCATCCCATACTACTGTCCCTTTAAAGTGCAGAACAGCCTCTCCTTTAACCGGTCTACACTGACATATCCAGGATGAACCTGAATATATTTAAAATGATTGTATCAGGTCAAGTCATTTGGACAGCAGGATATGAGTTTTGCCCGTTACTCAGGATAAGATGCACAGACAGCGCTTTTCAGGTTGGAGGCCTCATTTATACCTACATCTAATGATTATCTTGTCCAATAGCTGTGCAAAGCTATCCTTACTCAGCAACATACTGGGACTGTATATGTAATCTCTAAGGCAGTGTCTTTAGCTGAATTGTCTTTTCTTCACTCATCCCCCCTGTCACCACCAGGGAGTCCTCTAGACCAGACTATGCCTCTGGGAAGCTTGGTTTGGCCTCGTCAAGCTGTACATTGACAATTGCACAGTTTTACACTGGATGTGGTCCAAAGGCAGCCCTTTATTTATACGCAATGATTTGGACCAATGGCGAGACATCACATAACATTTTTTTTCCTCTGTCTCGGTGAGCTGAGCCTGAGCAGTAGTCTGTTTCCTAAAAAGCAATACTGGTCCTGTATGAGTGCAAAAGCTGTAACCCATTGGTGTGTGTGTGTGTGTGTGTGTGTCAACGTTGGTGGATGTGCATATGTGTGACTTTGAGAGAGAGCACCGTGATGAGTCTAAGTGAGTGTGACAGGCAGCAGTGCAGAAACCCTGGGCTATCATCATTAAGTGGAAACAAGGGCCTGGCTTTGTGGGCAGGCCGCAGCCCAGTGTTTACCAGTGTTACTGCTCTCCCAGATGTGGAGGCTGGTTTATTTAGCTCTTATTGAGGCTCTGGAAATCCTCCCCTGGCACGTTAGCACTGGGTGTTGCCCCTGGCCAGCTCACAGGAGAACGGGGGAGAGGAGCGCACAGGGAGCCATTCACAGAGCGAGCAGCTGCATGTTGAGGAGGGTCCACAGCGGCAGGGCAGGTCATTTAAGCGCCCCGAGTAAATCCGTGTGGAGGGAAAGGAGGAGGAGAAGCAAGAGAGGGAGTGTTTGCCTGGTGTGGTGTACAGGTGGAAGAGGTTGTCTCTCCAACCCCATGTCAAGTAGGAAAAATACACCCTTGGATACTCTTAGATATTATCAATTTGTGATTATCAGTGCACCGCAGGGGTTATTTTTTAGAAAGTGTTGTTTTTAGATACATTACCAGCAGCTGTTTTTTTTAGTGGTGTTAAAATGTGTAGGGTAAATTTTTCCTTCAGTGTGCTGAAGCCACTGGATGGTTGATGGAGAGGGTTGCAGTAGGTTGAGCGCATACAGGTGGTGGCCTTTATAAAGCACAATACAAACCTAGTGTTGGTCCAGCTCTCGCTTGTTCTCCGATCTAGCAGACGTGGAATTTGATGTTTGGACACTTTGTCCCGTGGGCAGGGAATAAAATTATAAGGACATTAACCTTTTTAACCATTTTTATGCACTTGTTCCATAAGTTCCTGATATTGATGTGTTTATCAAGTGATTGTCCAGGGAAAATAGTTTTCCGCACTGCACAGCACAGACTTTTCAAAGTAACTAATGAACTCTTACCAGCAATACATGCAGGTGATGTGTAAATTTAATTGCCGGACCCCAGCTTGGGCTGTAGGCCTCTAAACTGGTAGGACACTCACTGACTTACTGGCTTATTTATTTAGAAATAAGATGCAGAGTGACAATGTAACATTGACAGGGACGGGGTCCGGTAAGCACAGCCCAGGCTGTTGTAGTTCTTTAAGGCATGCACTGCTGTTGATGTAAATACGTTTGATCACACAACTTAAACGGACCTGCTGAGGCGTTGGGTTGGTATTAAAGATACAATACTGGTGCAGCTGGTGCAGATCCTACCTCACCAGTACAACTTTCTGTAACTCACATCCTCAGTTCATTCTGTTTGCGAGGTTCCACAGGGTCCAATTTTAGGTCAAATCTTACAAACATGCCCTGACTTGGTAACATTAAGTGAAAATATAACATCTCTTTTTACTGCTATGTTGACATACCTGCCTCTCAAACCCAGCAACACAAGCTACCTTGACACAACCCGTTAGTGCCTTGCAGATATTAAGAGCTGGATGGTTCAAAATTTTCAACAAGAATAAAGCAGAAGTTGCTCAGTTCAATCAAAAGTGCCACTATCTTAATTCAAAATACACTAGGTAGCCTATTTTCAAAAATGCTAGATGCCAGAAGTCTAAGCTTTGACAAACAGGTGAAGAGGATAATGTAATCCTGTGTCTTTCAGCTTAGAAATAAAACAAAAATCAAATTGTTTCTACCTTCTGCCGACCTGGAGCAGATAATCCATGCCTTTATCTTCTCCCGTCCAGATTACTGCAACTGTGCGCATTTCTGCCCCGGTCAAACGTCCCTGTCGACTCATACAGAGCGCAGCTGCCAGAGTTTTAACAGGTGCGAAATGTAGAGAACACATTACTCTGATCCTCGCGTCCCCACACTGATTACCTGTCACTTTCAAAATTGATTTCAAGATCTTGCTGATGACTTTTAAAGCACGTCTGAGTCCGGCATCTTGCTACATTTCAGACCGTTTCAATCCCATATGACTTGGAACGCAGCCTGACATCCTCAAGCAGAGATTTTTTTGGCCGCTCTTCAGTCTAGACTGAACACAAAAGATGAGCGAATGTTAGTCCCTACACTGTGGACAACCTGCCCAAAGAAAGTAGACTAGTGTTGTCAGTGTCTTATCTTAAATTACTTTACAAGATGCACTTTTACAGACTTTTAGATAATTATCTGTATTATTATTATAATAATTACCAGGAGTAGTAGCATTAGTATGATACATAAATTGGAAGAACATGTTGGCAGCCAGAATAAAGCTCTTCTCACTTCATCTAAGATAAGCATATCTATTCTCAGCTTCACAGCCCAGCTAAACACAAGTTAGGGAAACATCTAGTGAATCCTTATGAAGTGAAGCCAGAGGATGTGTCTAGGCTTACAATCCACATAATATCGGGGAATAATACACTGATAATTCTGGCGGGAGCATCTCTCAGTGTTTATTCCTTTCCTCCTCTCTCAGCACCACATGATTTACACAGTTTCATCCACTTTAGCACTATTCTTCGAACAAGTGGAGAACCTGCAGAGGCCAGACTGTAGTTAGTGCGCCTCTTAGCAATGGACCAATAGCAGGCCAATAGTACCACTGGGTGCCTTGTACTGGCTGTGTCTGCTCATACATTGACCAGCACCCAGGTACTCTTTCTTTCTCCCTCTGCCATCCTGTTTAGAGAGTCTTTTTTGTGCTGTTTTGAATAGGTTATTAAGCATGATCACTAGACCGCCCAGCTCCTTAATTAAGATCCTCCCTCGGTTGTGTGGAATCTCATTCACATGAACTGCCTCTTGGCCGCTTGAATGTTTTCCTGAACTCAGCCTTTTTCCATCAGAGGAAGTGGCTGAGAAAGAAGTCCTTATGGAGCTATCTTTAAAATGGAGCAGCAGGGTGCTAGTGATTGTCCCCTGCACACTGAGGGCTGAATAAGGCATCCATGGGACTCTGCGATTTTTGTCCAGGAGTGAAAAGCATTTCTGAACTGGGGAAAATCTGTCAACATCCCACATTCCTCTGTCATTCTGTTTGAGAGTCAGCATGCGATTGTAAAACAGCATAACACAATGTTTTCTAACAGCCTTATTCATGTTTGATCCAAGGAGGCCAAATGTGTGCAGAGCTGCTTCAACTAATTCTTTGCTGAAAGACTGAACACCTGTTTTACAACTGCAGATTTATTTCTCAGAAAGTGAAAGCCGCATGTGCTGGGTCTAGTCCCAATGGAAGTATTTCTTGCCAAGATTGAACTTGGAATAAACAAACAAAAAAAAAAAGACTGTGACCTTGTAGCAATAACATGTTTTAAGAGTTACAGCCATTTCTAAAGGAGCAAACCCTTAACATTAAAGGCTTAACAATTCATTAAGAAGTCAAAGAAACGTTTGACTTATTAACTGACAAGAAGACAATTTTGAATTTTCAATAACTGAGAAGGCTATGCATTTGTGACCACGTGGACATAGCAGTGCTGAATCATAGTTTTATACAATCAAAAATTCATATATGGCTCCTCGTGGTGCTGAAATGTTAGTCTGCAGGTCAGAGGATAGGTTAAATGGTGTCTTTTGAAATGAGGCCACATGTGACTTCTGTTGACCCTGTGCTTCAACACAAAGCGAGAAGGATGTCTTAAGACACACTCGCACATGTGCACGCACGCATACATACGGTTTGAGGAATGTTTTCCAAGAGACTTGGATGCCAGGGATTTCCTTCATGCTGGCCTGATGTCAGGGCTGCAGCTGGACTCGGATGTGGAGCTGTATGCAAGGAGACGATGACATGGAGGGCCCTTTTGCTGCTGAGGAACAATTTGTCTTTATCATTTATTCAACACCAATACATGGGCCTATTACACATGATACATGTGACATATTGAGGAATCCTCATTGGAGAGCATCCACAGAAGTGGAAAAAGACATGAAGAGCAGTGTCATGGTATGCTGCTGAGATAAATTCTGGTGCTGATTGTTGCTGTTATGCACAGGTGTAGTAAGCTCATCCACTGAAAGTTTTTTATATTTCACTGCTGTTTAAGTCAGTAGTTTATCTTCTCTTTCCTAACTGATCTCTATTACCACACTGAACTTGTCAAGTGAACAAGCCATCTATTTTTCTAGAGGTAACACAATGCTTTGAGACAAAAGCATAAACTTGAAATAGCTAAATTTAGTTTTTTTGAAGGGAAGGAGCAGGAGCACTGGGCTATTAGACATGATCTGCGTGACAAAACAGTGATGTAGACATCGCAAAGGGTGGGTGAGCATGTCTAGGCCATTCGCACAGTTTGACACATCAGGTTCATCCACAGTCCAGCGCGTCTCTAACTGTTGCCTGTCTTACACTGCAAGTGTTCCATGTCCTGCCTAAGAACGCGCATACCATACCTTAAAGCAGCGCATTTGTCCTTTGTTTTCCATCTGCAGCAGCGGCGGCTGAATTTCGGGCAGACATTAGTAACTGCTAGTGCTTCAGTGTGTTACCACAATGGCTGTTTATGTTCTTACTGGACAAAATACATGGGCAGTTCCTTCTTGCAAGTCCCAATGAGATAGCATCTTATCAACCAGTCAGTTTCCTTGATTAGATTTGAAGAGCTGCTGACTTTTGTCCCCAAGTCAAGCATGTTATACCTTCAGTGTGCAGTCCCACCTGTGTCCTACTTTAGGTCTATTGAGGCTGATGATCTTCCAGTAACACTAGTGACTTGTATTCATCAGCTTTTTAATCTTTGTCATTATTCACTTGAATTGAATTCAGCACGCAGCGTGGAGCCACACAGGTGATCAGTGTTTGCTTGAGTCAGTATGTCACTTTTCGCACATCTCTGCTGAGACAACAATAGTATTATATGGATCTTTCTTTTTTGCTGCCATGCTTCACTTTTTCATCCCTTCTGTTTCTTCCCCTCCTTTTATCTTCTTCAGCTCTGATGGAACATGTAGCAATTTGCATTTCCTTCTGCTAATCCGCCTTTCCATAACAGAGCCCCAGTTAGTCAGTCAACCAGCCAACAGGCCCATCCTCATCACCAGGATTCAACCACTATACAACCTTATACAAGAAGGATGCCTTTCTTTTCCTCCTCTCCTCCTTATCTTATCATCTGGGAAAGCGATCCCAGCAACCACTAAACCCACCAGGCCAATAACCCGGTGGACAGATAAAATCTGTTTGAGAGCAGAGGGGGCCCAGGGAGGCGTCACTCCTCAGTTGATGTGTGAACGGCTGTGCTACCTTGTAAAGTGCACATGCATGACTGAGGCTGTATGGCTCTCATTTTATCACATTCACCCCTGTGTGTCTGAAGCATTTTGCGCAGGAAGAGGCGAGTGCTGACTGAAGGGAAAACAGTGTCGCAGGAAATAGGAAATAGGAAACTACTCAGATTGTTTTTTCTTTATGCCACATATGAATATTTTGTTCCCTGATCAAATTGAATTGTGAAAAGCAGCATTTTCCAAGTCTTTCATCGCCGTTACTTTCACAAAACAGCCACCTCGTCTGCACAAGTAATTTTGAAGGCTGGTTTTCCACTGGAAGGAAAGGTGCAACTTTCAAACTGAATCAAAACCAGAAGGAGAGGAATTTTAGATTCCGCTTAGCTGCAGGTCTTATGAGTGGCACTTGACCACACCTCACTTTTTCAGCTATTTAAACAGGTAAATAGGCAATGTCTGCACCTCTTAATTAGGTGTTTTAGAGTACCACATATTAGTGCCCCACAGCTGCCCCGTCCCTATGCTGTTTTGTGTCTGGTTCCTGACAGGTGAGGGTGTGCAGTCGTTGCCCTGTGTCCATGGTTGGCTCAGCACTGGTGGGCTCCAACCTCTCTGCGTTATCCCCCCTGTCAGCCCGCGGTGCCATGTTTTGGAAAGAGCCCTTGCGATAAATTGCATTCCTGGTTTTGTGCACTGCGGGAAAGGTTATGTTGTCTTTATTGGCCTGACAGATGCCTACAGTTTTCTGTAAACAGAATAGAGATGTCTGTGTGCGGCAGCAAGTGGAACAGTTTGTCATCCTGCACAAAGCTATCGGCCTCTGACACACACACACACACACACACACAAGGTATATATATCTGTGCTTACATATATAGTATGTTCATGCAGTTGGTAGCTTTATGCAACTTTTGTTTTGTTTTGTTTGTTTTTTTAAGCAAGAGATGATGCATCAACAGAAATGGTTTATATTGAATTAAACTGAGCTATTCATCAAACTGAGTTTTATTTGACCCCTGCCAGTCCTCACTCAAGCCATAAATCTTAAGATGGCATTTGTATCACATTGTCAGAGTTATCCAAACATAGTTGAGTGTGTGTCTGTGAGTTTGTAGCCAGCCATGGAGGAATCTTTGCCTGGCTGTTAGTAGCAGTCCTGCCTGTGTGTGTGTTTACACTCCGCCGCTGACCTCGTGACCCAAAGGTCGCGCTCACCAGGGCAGGCGGGCGGTCACAGACACATTTGGCCACGCTCTGTCTGGATGAGTGTTTGTGTGGATGCATGAGAGCTTGGCTACACATGCATGTGTGTGTGTCATGTTTCTGTGCAAGCCACTAACTCCAGTCTGTCAATGAGTGTGGAGGGTCAGGTCTCTTGAGGTGACTCGCCATGCTAGGCGCCTCTGTTTGCCCTCTGTGTCATGATTTGACGGTCAACCTTTACCTCTTCTTTTATCATATTTTCTTTGTTCTCTTTCCTGTCTCTTGTCTCTTTTGTTCCTTAATCATTTTTTTAACCTCTGTATCCTCCCATATGCACTTTTATCATATTCTGGTTTGTTCAGAAAGGCACTAAAAAGAGCTAGGTAAGTGAAAAGGTAAGTTAAGTGAGGTGATAAAGAGTTGTTTGGAACGTCCCTGACTTGGACATACCCAACACAAAAAGTCATGCTGAAGGAGGGCAAAGGTAACATTTTCCATTTTGTGTTACCTTAAACATATCATTGGTTTGAGATCAATGTCTGCTCTCCCTTAGTTTAAGGTATGCTGAAGTACAACTGCTTTGAATAAGAGTGACTGGCCTAAATAATTTGCTTGCTTCAAGGGCTTTTTCCAACAACCTCATCCATTTCTTTCTTATTGTCTCAACTAAATGAATCACAGGAAAGCTAAGTACGCATTCATGATAGCTTATTCTCATGTTTATGCTACTTTTCTCTGTTTAATTCAGGCTTTGGCGTAACGCTGAGTCATATCTGTTCACTATTTGTATTTTGCAGTGTTTACTTAGCTGTTAATGTTTGTGTGTGTCAATGTATATGAAATGGTCGCTGGCTTGATTTTAAAATTGACTACAGGATATTATTGAAGTTATTAGTTTACTAAAGAACTTTGTTTAAAAAATAATTCTATTTCAGAGGGTATAATTAGTCAAATGTTTGAAATAGCAATCTGTAACCATCAGGGAATATTTTCGTTGCCAAAGTGGTTCCATGGCATTTTGGAACGAAACCCCTCATTTGCACGTATCTGAATAAGGGAATGTCTGTGTTTTAATTCCTCCCCTCTTCTTGGTCCGGAGAGCGTAATGTGTTCAACAGATGTAGGGAAGAGAATCGGGATTTCATGGCAGCTTCAGACATGCCTGTCAGACTGATCTACTGTTCTCTCAGTCTGCTGTGTTTGCTAACCCCCTCACCCTGCATCACATAGCTTCACATCATGTTCAAGAGAATGGCGAGGGTGTACTGTATGTCTGTGTGATATGATTTATCGATGGTTTTTATGGGCAAATGTGTTGTGACGGACCTTATAAAATTAGGACATTTTATTATCGCTCTGTGATACATGAGGGGGGATAAATGAAGTTCTCTCTGTCCATCTACAGGACTGTGCGCACATGGGACCTAAACTCAGAGAAGAAGCACAAATCTGTGTTCAAACCGCGCTCTCTCCAGGGGAAGAAAGTCACCCCCACATGCTGCACCTACAGCCGCGATGGGAAGCTCATTGCAGCCGGCTGCCAGGATGGGACCATCCAGATCTGGGACAGAAACCTCAGCGTGAGTCTTAACAAACACATACAGACATGCAAACAGAAAGACATGCAGACAGAAATTGAGAAGTGGACAGAGTAAGGCCGGAATGTGCATTGGGTTGTAAACGTAGGCTGGTCTCTATCATTATGGCCTGGGGTGCAGAGTCAGTAACTTCAGGTCGTACGGTCATAGGCTAAGGGGTTGGAGTTCAAGAGGTCGCCAACACTGAGCAGGATTCAAAATGCCTGGGTTTAAAATGCATGTGTGCAAACTGGGAGTTGTTCAAAATAAAGTTATCTAGCCTGTCTAACCTATTTTACCCTGTTATTACACTAACCAGGTACAGAGCAGAGGGACAGAGTTGCTCTCACTCTAACCAAAGGCTGGGAAAAAATAGCTGATTATGTAACTGAGTTAGCTGATATGTGATGATTGAGTGGAGATGCATGGAGGTTGCTGGAGGCCTAATCACAGTCTTCCTCTGTACTTTTTCCACTATTAGTTAATTAGGCAATTGAGTGATCAAAGTGTGCATTCCATCTCCCAAGTTCTCATTGTTTAAGATAATAGTGGATCTTGGCTTCTAGGAAACATTCCTGTCACTCATTGAGCTGTTTCCACTTGAAATATGTGACAAAGGCTTACTATGGAATAAAACGACTTGCATTGAGAGCCTGAGAACGTATCTCTGTTTGATGAGAATCTCTCATCTCTGTGAGTTGAATCTTTCACTTGAATTTACCGACAATACAAGAATGAATGGGCGTCTCTACCTTCACATCTTAACTTTTTCTGCCAGACTGCAGCCCTGCCTCACTATCCCTGAGGCTCTCTGCCTGAGGGCTTTTACAGTGACACATCTCTGGTCAGTGTCAGGGCAGCAGCAGGAAATTACTGACTGCTGCTTCCTGTGGAGGGATCAGTGAGAGAGCAGGTTTGGACAAGGACCTACAACACTCATAATTCATCATATTGAGCAGGTGCCATATTGTCAGACATCACTACAGTGTGATTCTCTCCTTTGTTATGGTCTTTTCACATGGAAGCTAGTCTGTGATGTGGAAAGGGTGAGTGCATCATGTGGCCGCTCACCTCGGCAACCTCCTACAGCAGTACAGGCCTACATTTTAAGATGAACAATAAGAATATGTTTTGTTCTGTTTTTTTTCTTCAACCTTTCATTCACCTCCATGTCCCTTCATCTCGCCAATCCCCAGTGTTGACAAGGTTGAATGGTTCTGTTATTTCACATGAGAGTAGTGATGGTGACATTTAGGCCATAGTTGGTGAGATGGAACAGCTTGATTAGGCAGAGGGGCTCATCCAGATTAATCAGATGGGAAGTAGGCTACATGATAATTGCTCTAACAATCAACTTCTTATTGTTTAATCACTGGGCACAAACCTTTTTTTTTGATGGAGGATTTTTGTTTCTTGTCACTAACTCCCCATTGTGAGTGTTTGTGCCTCCATCTGCTAGTGGTGTATGGACTCCCACGCCTCCTCCGCTCACCCACTCAGCCCCTGGACTGCTTGCAGCAGCATGCTCCAAGTGATTGGGTCACAGCTCTCTGAATTTATTACCCCTCCTTCTCCAAAGCTAAATATTTGCCCTGCATCCCTTAGCAGCTTACAGTAGTCGTGTGTGTTCCTCAACCACTGGAGCTTGTCCTGCCTGGATGATTCAGTCTTCTGTTGGTGCCCCTTGGCCTACCCCCCTACTAGTGCCATGCTCTGGCACTCATGGGTACCAAAGACCGACCTTGTATTATACACATACTTGTGATGGAAAGCACCGGTATCACCAACATCAGACATTATCAATGAACTTTTAATCAATAACCTCTGTTGCTGACTCATGTTCACTCATGAGCCTAAAAAGAGTTGACCTACCTATGCTCTTACTGCTGCTCTCCCCCACTCCAGAGAAGTGAGCTTATCTCCAGGTGTACCACCACTATTACTCATGGCGAGAATATGTGGTTAGATCAATCATGATCAATCATGTACCTGACCTTGATCTAGAACTCAGCCTGAAGAGAGGTTATTGAGGATGACACATCATGCTCTTGAACTCTGACATGAGTTGATTGATCCTGTGATGGGAGTCAAGTAGGTCTCTTAGTGGACGGCTGCACAGAGTGATTGCACGCTCATTCTCTGACCAGAGGCCGTCTGTGCCAAAATTACAAGACTTCATTTCCATGGTTGCCAGGTAATGTGCAGCCGGTGGTACTTTGGGCTGTGGAGCGAGGGTGCTGGCCTTTGTTCTAGAACATTACCACAGAGACTAATGGAATGTTATGATGTCATTCTTCACCTTAGACCAAAGAGGTGGTCCTCGTGAACTCTGACATTTTTTAGTGAGTGTTATGGTAAGATGAAACTCCTGCTTTTGTCTTCTGCATAAGTCACTATCATTTGTGATTCTCCTTTTCAGGCCGTGCTTTTTTAATGTTTTGTTACTTGATAAAGTTCATTTGGGTTCCAGGCTCCCCTTTTCTCCACTCCACACCCTGCTTTTATTCCAGTCACACACATTTTATTGCCACCTGCATAAATTGACCACCAGTGCTGGCCAGCACATAATTTACAGGCACCAGCCTAATGGGACCCTCAACACAACGATGTGACTCTGCCGTCTGCACAGTGTCACTGTAAACCAGTAAATCCCTCGGTCATAAAAGATGGGGCTGAGGGAGATTGGCTAGAGAACAGCCAATCAGCAGGCAATCCTCTGAAAGCACAAGCCCAATGAAAATGCTGAGAGGAGAAGTCGAGGACCTGACAGCCAGAAAGAACACCTACTCGGCTTGCTTCATGAGCCTGTCTTCATGGAGGCATTTGAAGTGTGATCAAACTGTTCCATCTAGGCTATTTAAAGACAACCTGATCCTAAAGATTTAAACCAGAGCCTCCACTGCAACCTACCCGCTGACCTCCATCATCGCCACACGGCCCGAGTATCACTTTCTCCCACCCTCTTGTACATCTGGGGGACGAGCAGCCATTGAATGACCCTCGCGATGCTTTTTCATCAAAGGCACTCTACAGCTTTCATTATGTCTTGTGCCCATTCCTCACCCAATGTCTTAGCGCCGAACAAGACTTTGCCAAAGATTTGTGCGTGCCCTACTTTTTGGGGACAGCATGTAGCTGGGGCACACAGAGGAATACAGTCACTTCTACAGAACACGCCGAAGGATTATCCGCTTACTCACAACAGTGTGATCTCCCACTCTGATACGCACACACAGACACGCATGCACACTTCTTCACATCACCACGTGTTGATTTCCATGAAAGCTAAGAGCAGCTGTTCAGGACTGTGGTTTGGCCACTTGATCCTCAGAAAGAAAAAGAGGTCAGAGAGAGATGTTAGGAATGGCTGCACAGGGGGCATCATAAAGTGTTTCAGGTGTATGGGTGTGTGGGTATGGAGGTGGAAGAGAGAGAGGGCCTTGCGATATTTATATAATGTTACTCAGATAGCATGGTTAGGAGCAGTTGGCCCTGTGGTAGATTGTTATCATAGCCTGCTGAGGATGAAACCCAATGCTGCGTTCCCTTAGCTATTTATCAACTCCCCCTGCTGAATGTGTGTGGAATATCTTGCAGTGGCGCAGTGATCAGTGGCGCAGTGTGTGTCTGCATGTGCATGCGCACATGCATACTCATGTGCATGCACAGTTGTGTATGCAGGAGTACGTGTCTACATACATGCATATATGAGAACCCAGTACTCAGGTTGGCTCCAGCATAGTGCTGTGACAACTCAGGCACAGCTTAGAGGGGAAGTCACAAGGTGTGAAAGAAGCTTCAAACAGCGTTCAAGAATCCGGTTTCACAACCTGGCTGTGTAGATTATCACAGGAAACAAACAACATGGCATCTACCAATGCCAGCCAACATCAGGATAGCAAACAAACACTCAAGCTTTCACAGCAACAGCATATGATCTGGGAATAGGCAGAGTGGTCATATGTTTGCAATAAGTCGCTAACAGAAGCACTGGCACATCTAAATTGCTTTTTTACTGGTAGCTTCATAAAGGTGCTGTTTTCTCAGACTGGTTTTCTCAAAGAATTTTTCCCTTTTTTCTGTTCTGTATTCATTACATCATTCTTGTTATGGCCTATCACATTTATTTATTGTTCTTATTATAACTCAATAATTTGTATCCTTCCTCGCTGTTTTTCTTTTCTTCACTTTTGCATTTTCTCTGTTGTTCACATCTCTTCCTCACCTCCCTCCCTCCCTCCCACTCCAACACAAAGGCCAAATTTGGGCCAAATATGCCATGTGAACAACAATCAGATCTCTTCCAGCAAAAACATAGTAACAAAGCTTACCTCATGTTTGTGCTTTAGGTTGAGAAAAAGCCAATTCTCAAAGTTCAGGCCGTTGCTATGCATCATGAAGGAACAGTATTGTCTTACACATCATACATTATACATTAGCTGCTGCTTATTAGGCCTGAGAAAAGCTGTAGTCTCCACACGTAAAGATTAGAAAATGTGCCCTTCATATTGAATTGACCTCCTGAACCTTTTTTTCTATACCAAGCTAATTTCCTCACGGAAAGTAAAAGAATAGGTAGATAAGCTAAGATTACAAGTGAAAAGAATGGATTGGAGTAAAAGGCAATATGTGAGAAAAATGATAATGTGTCGCAGAAAATTACCCCTGGAGCAAATGCAAAAGCTAGGTGGCCGAGGGCTCCAAAGTAGAGAGAGTTTGATTAAGAGAGAGTGCGTGTTATCTACAGTTCAAGTTAGTAGTGTTATCTCTCTCGTCCAGGTTAATAACTTCCCTCCATTTACTGTGGAACTGATGTACTCATGACCCTGTTTCCTTCCTAACCCTGTTTCCTTCTTCTATCTGTCCTGAGGACGCTATCGTTCACTCCCCCCTCTCACTCCACTCTCACTTTAGCTCTTGTTACTCCTTTTATAATCTTTTCGCCAACATTTCTCGGTCTTATCTGCCTTCCACACTTCAAATTCCTTCTCCAGCTTTCAGAGTGAAATATCTGCATCGCCACGTTTCACTTTTCGCTGATTTATTTGCATTCTGCGCAGGATTCATGAAAATAAAGCTGTATGAACCCAGGTTGTGTTTGTTGGAGCACTAGGAAGCCCATTACCTCTGTGCATAAGGCTGTCTAGTAGTAATGATCGATCTCTGTAATCTGGTTGTACTCAGCCCAGGTAAAGCTAAGGCGCTGCCAACTCACTCTGGAATGAAGCAGGGAGGAGACACAGGCAACGCAGCTTTTTAATATCTGGAGTATCAAATTGCACATCTTTCAGTTTCATCATTTGTTTGTAATTTGGCATAGATGCATTTTGTAAACTGAAGTTTAACTAGGCTGGCATGAATTTCTGATTATTGAAGTTATTACTTTTACTTTGATGTTCATTGTCCACATGTTGAGTGACAGTGAGAGTATTGTGTATTGTAGAGTGCCTGCATTGTTTTTTATTTGTGTATGTGTGTGTGTGTGTGAGAGAGAGAGAGTTGGCAGGGGGCAGCTTAGGGTCCATTGGGGCATTTCCAGCTTGGACCTGCATACCTTAGCTGGCACTAAACACACACACACACACACCCTCTTCATTACTATAGTGCACCCCTCAGAATGAGCACTGAGGAGGCCCATGGGATTGCAGACCATCTTGGAAACACCTGTTTAGACCAGAAGTTAAGCCGCATTTATCTGCAGAGGGAACATGGCGTAAGTGTCTGGGTTGAGTTAGGAGTATTATGGGTAACTTGAATGAGGCCTAGAGCAATTTCTGGGTAATGATTGCTTCCAAAATATCTGTGCGAGGACACATTGCCCCTGTTCCCCTGAATTCCCCTCATCCCCGGAAACTCATTATCTGTATTTACCTCATGATCTATAAGATTGCTGACTGAAATTCCATTTCCATTTAGAATTTACTTTTTTTTTTAATCAGTATTTCTTTCTTCTTCCCTGTTTTGGGGATCTCTGTAGAAAATGTCCATCAGCTGAAATATCACTTAACATTTTGGATTTGCAGTGACATTAAATATTTTCACCTCTGTGTGACAGGCAGGTTAAATAAGAACATTTTCTTATTTACGGCAGCGTGCCGGGGGAGCAGAAACAGTATAGAATTACACACATGTCCTTGTTGTACTCACACATTGGAACTGGCCTGTGCTACTCAAATCATGAGTTTTTGCCCACTGAGCAGTTTCATAGGAACAGTTGGAGGTTCGGTGCCTCGTGCATTAGCACTTTGGCTTTAGTTGTTGAGTTTACTGTCATTCTGAGGGATGCTGCTGTCTCTATCTCCCTGACACATGGGGTGTTGTGGCACTAATTCTGTACAGTTTGTTATTAATTATGGTGATGATGGATATTTTGATATGGCACTTTACATGCATGCAATATTAGAACATTAAGGTTTTTTTTTTTTTTTTT
>OMKZ01000812.1:63830-74451 GCA_900302535.1 Neoniphon sammara
TAGGTTCTTTATGAACTCAGTGTCTGTGTTTCTTTCAAATAGTCTTTTATTTGACCAAGGAGAGCTGTCTGCCCTTCAAATTGAATTTACACACGCTCAGGCACCTGCGCACACACGCACACACACACACACACACACACACACACACACCCACCCATGATCTCCTTTTTAGGGACAATCTTACTGAATTATGAAATGCATTTGCATTGCATATCAAGTAGTAAACACTCAATGTGTACCAATAAGATTTATTTTAACTTTGTTCCCACTGCTGGATACTGGCAGCAGGCCTTCCAGAAAAATCTCTGTGCCAAACTAGTCTGTCTTAACCCCCCATTGTTGAGTATTTTTACTATGTTAATTGTTTTATTTTTGTTGATGTTGTGGTTTGTATTGGTCAGCATTTTCCCCTTCTGCTGGTTGCATGGTGACAACATTTTCTGTTGCTGCAGGCTCTACACTCTGTATTGAATCAAAATTTGTTCCAGAAAGCAAGGGAAGAATGGCCTAGTCAGAGACTTAACAAATCACCAACAGTGGCTCACGGGGACAGTAGTCCCTCTAAAAATGACATCTAACAAGAAGTAAGGTATGAAAAGAGTGAAATGCAAAAGGGTACCACAAAAAAGTGGGAATTTAGTGTTAGGTTGGGATTTTTTTTCCCCACGGGCATTTCATTAACTTTAAAGGATATTTTTGCCCCACGTGCCTCTCAATATCTGAATCCTGGTTTTTACTCTGTCTGTAACAGTGAAAATGACATCTATTGAATGTAGTGGCTGGTAAGCCTTATAAGTAAAGTCTTAAGGCTATGTGGCAATTGGATGCAGTAGGAACTTTATATTTCAGGAAGAAGCAAAGAAAACAACATAACAGCTGTCAGTCAAGCACCTGAACTTGCCAAGGTAAATCTTTGTGGTCTAAAGTCTCGCAAAAAGCGTTGACTGCCTGTGAAGTTGCTAGTATTTCATAAGTAGTAGAGGGCTTCATTGTTCACTGTATAGTATGGTGTTCAAGGAGGAAATGGAAACCGTGTGTTGTTTTGAAGACATGGAGCATGAAAAGGTCTTTATGTTACAGCAGTGGCAGAGTTCAGCATCCACCAGGGAAGAAAAACATTGAGAGTTTCATAGTACATTAGGAGACAATGTCTATGAATGGTCATAGCTGTCAAGCAAGCATTTGAGCGAGTTTTAAACAATTTAATAGCTCAGCAGAAAAGCTCCTTTAAGCCCACATACATGATTTTTTATTCCAAATAAGAAACAAAGAAAAAAAGTCAGTACTGACATTATGCGATCATGTGGTATGATGTAGATGGCTGTTTGAAATCTTTATTTGCACAAGTGTTTGTGATTTCATCATTTGCACACACCTATTTTTAGAAGGAGTGAGAATGTGTAAGAGTGAAATGCTGGAATCATGGAGCTCAGTACTAGTAGACTCAAATATTTAAACTTTTTTTCAAGCTCAAATAATCAATGAACCGTAATTTGATCCATAGGTCCACACTAAGTTCCACTGCCGAAAAGCCCACGATCCAGGATCGGACACCTCCTGCCTCACCTTTTCTTATGATGGCATGACTCTGGCCTCCCGAGGAGGTAGGAAAAACCCATCAACCTTATTGCAATGTTTTTTGCTCTAAACACCCTCCAGAATTACTCATGTAGCAGTGTTGGGACTTTAACAGCAGCCCTGCTTGTGTGTATATAAATCGGAGCCTTTGTTTCTGTGCCCCCCACAAACCAGAGATTAATGGGTCTGTAAAGTCTGATTGCCCATTCAGAGCACTTTTTTTTTTGAAGCAGGGAAACGCACATAGAAACCCTGGTGTTTCTCCTTTGTATGTGTTCTAGTCAAGAGGTTTGAGACACAAATATACTAACAGGAGTCACCCCATCTAAGTGTCCTTCACTCAACATATGTAGCTAATGTTTACCAAAAAAATAACAGTTATATTGCATTGCGGTCGTGGCATGCGTAGGAGTAACATAATTAACAATTAAGAAACGTCTTTTGTGGTGACATCTTGGCAATAGTCACTCAGGGCTGCTGTGGGCCTTGACTTTAATTTTTTATTTCCATCTATTCCAGGTGACGACACAATGAAGACATGGGACATACGCAACTTCAAGAACCCTCTGAATGTAGCTACTGGGCTCACCACCTACTTTCCTATGTGAGAACTGTGCATACACTCCTGAAATTAATGTGAGATGTGTGTGAATTATGAACTGACGACAGTGTGCATGTGTGCCTGTCTCCATCAGGACTGACTGCTGCTTTAGCCCAGATGACAAGCTTCTTGTGACAGGGACCTCAGTGAAGAAGGATGACGGGAACGGGAAGCTGGTTTTCTTTGACCGGGCTTCCTTTCAGAGGGTCTACGAAATAGAAGTCACCAACGCGGTGAGTATGCCTCAATCTGCACAACCACGACGACTCACATGGCAAAATGTTTTTCAACTGGTTGATTTAATATGCTGGTTTCAAACCACAAAATGATGCACAGTGGCAAGGAAGAGAAGCATAATGACTAGGAATCCAATGTGCATATAATTTCTCCTCCAGTAGTGACATAGTTCAACCTCCAGCAAAATTACAGCCCTCAAATGTTTCGTTTTATGAATATAACTCCCTGAAAACACAGTAGTCTGAGGTCTCATTCTGACAGCCATAAAGACATGTTTGATTTAGAGATTTAAGGTAACTTGTTTAATCTTCCATTTAAGCTGAAGTAGAATTATTCCGAGGAATTAGTGCTCCTCTACCACAACAGTTGGACAGATCTGATGAATAATGGTGGGATTAAATCTGTTTGTAGTTCCTGATACTGGACACAGACAGTTGCAAACATAACCACTAGGTCCTGATGCCACAGCCTGCTAAGACTAGTCAGTGCTTCCTTGCTTTAACAGCAACAATAACAGTAATATATGATCCTCAGTGGAGATCACGGAGTGTGGATCTGAGAGTCAGGAGGACCAAAAAGAACAGCTTCACATTTATTGTCATGAGGTTGAAGTAAATCCTCAGACAGACAGCTTTTACCATCTAAAATGCATTCATGCAGACTGTCGAGACAGTGTGAGTCACTGGGTTTGAAAGGGATGTATAGCCGGGTGTCATCTGCATAGCACTGTAAGGACACATTGGCCCGTATTCATAAAACTCAGCACTAACAGCTTTGGCTCACAAAGTTAGCGTGGTGCTGATTAGCGCAGCGGAATCTCATTACTGTGGCTTTACTGTCAGGTGTGTCCAAGTCGGAAGGCAGTGAGAATCAATATGTTAATAAGCTTATACATATTTGCACTCACCATCATCAGTCATACGTGAAAGCATGATGGAAAGCCAACCGTCAGAGATTTTTGCCAGCAGAAATTCATGTGGTAGGGTTAGAAGAGGTTTATTTAAGGTTTAATAAAGTAATTTGGGAAAGACATGGTAACACTAAAAGAGCACTGGGAATCACAGCTCTATTTTATTTTATTTTATTTTATTTTATTTTATTTATTTTTATAAATCCACTTTAGTGAGGACAGCATTAAACTCTGGTATCAGTTTAGGCCTGCTGTGTATCCATAGCCATTATTTTAATGTATTAGCTGGTGTAACACCCAACTTGAATTCATCTCCAAGTGAACTTGAACAAAAGGTAGTGGCATTTTTTGAGCAGTGGTGTGTTTTTATGAATCACTTACGGGATTTGCAAATAAGCAGAGGGAGGCAGTATTGCCAATACAGCAGAAGCATAAAACTCAGGCGGTAAACGACCTTTTATGAATACTGGCCCTTATGTTTGCAGATAATATTACCTGGGATGAGTATTAATTACCTATTCAGAAAATACATTTTCTATCACAAATACAGGTCAACACAACATTTTAGGAAGTCAAACGGAAAACCTTGTTTCATTGTATCAAATGCCACTCAGAGATCTAAAACAACTAGAAGTGCACAGTCTTCTTCTTCAGTTGTCAAAAGAATGACGTGTGACCTTTAAAATTCTTAAAAATGCGGTACTTCAGGGGAAAAAAATAACATAAAAAGGAAATTTGGAAATAAGCCAAGCATTATTTAAAACTGTTGTGTCCATGTTATGTTTGTGTTATCGCAGAATTACCTGCAGTAAAGTGTAACAACTGCGCAGATGGTAACATTCTTGGCACTTCAGACAGTCAGTTATGGATCAAAGACCAATGGCCATCATCTAACAGTAGCCTGTGAATTTCATGCTCTAGCAGAAATTTGACAAAGATTTGATTGTGGAAATGTACAAGCCATCTGGGAAAAATTTAATGGATTTGTGTCTTGTAAAATATGATACTTAACTGAACCCATATTTAATATTCAAGTAACAGTCCTCACCCTAGCTTAGTATGTCTCAGTATATGACACAATCTAGAGAGCTCTTAATGACAGAGTTTCATGACTACCTGTATTTGTTGGATCCCAGCAGAATATTAGAATACCTGTATTTTTCAACTTCTGCCAAGGCAGAAATTTGACAGTAACATGATTTAGGGGGAAATATAGAGGAGGTTGAGAAGAGGGAGGGAGGTGGTGCGTAGGAAACGGAGGAGAGTCAGAAAATTTGTACAGAGCCGAGCAAGGAGAAAGTGGAGTAATATGACCTTTCTTTCTGCCAGTCATTCCCACAAAGTTTTGGCAGGACAGCCACTGACGCTTTTACATTTACTGCATTTGAATTATATTTGAAATTCAATTATCTACGGACACAATCGTCATGTTCCGTTCTCATGCACGGACCGCGCTGTTACACACGTTAGCATAGTCTGTACTTTTATACTAATCCGCCTTTCTCAGAAATCCATTTGGTGAGGGCAACCAGCCATAGGTGCTAAAATGAAGGCATAGAGGCACTGTCTATAGTAGAAAAGCTTGTTTTTACCTGCTCCTCCTCCTCCGTCTCTCCGTCGAAACCTTTTCAACAGATTTAGCACTGTGTATCTGTAGTCATAACAGTGAGGTCTGACAGAGGCTAATGGCTTCTAACTTGGTCTCCCTGGCTAAAGCATGACACTTTCTCATGGGCCATTGAGTGTATGTGTTCGAGATAGAGGGGGAAGGAGACAAAAGATGTGTGTGTGTGTGTCTGTCTGTATGTGTGTATGTGCATTGCCTTACCCTGCTGCAAGCCAGCTGCAGCCAGCTTGCAAACACTGGCACGGCACAGCATCCACAGACCTTAAGTGCACATCCCTACGTACAATGGCTCTAACTTTCAGCTGACCCAGATTCAGTGGTTTTAAGAGGGGGTAATTTATTTACGGAAAAAAAAGAAACCCTTACATTAACCAAGCAGTTAACATTTATGTTTTACATAAAAACACAAATCCTCCTTTGGACTGCACCTCAGTTTCAGATTATGATGTGTGCCATTCAGCTGTCAATTCAAATGTGGAGGCAAGCTGCCAAGAGATGGAGAGGATCTCTGCTGAATTCAGAGTTGAGTGGAAGCGCTCCAGGCAGCACACATTTATTACTTGAGAGAGATAACAAGCACATATTTACCAACTGGAGAGCTGGATGACCTGTCAGTGCAAAGTAGAATGGAGTGGAAGTGAATGGTAGCTATGCAACTTTACCCAGAAATATTCCTGACATTTTCCTTGACGAGGTCATGAGTGAATGGGAGCTGGAGTTCGTATTCTGGAAAAGTTGATCTGGCAATTTCCCCCATCAAGACCTGATGAGATTTCTGGGTCATGTATGCTGACATGAGACTCTTGTGTGCTGTGTTTCATTGTGCTCACGCTAAACATTTATTTGGAGAGTTGAAAGATTGAAAATCAGCAAAATAAGCATTTTTTTTTTCTTTTCAAAAATATTTTGAAATTGAATGAAGTGTGAATGAAGACAAGCACACTACTAGCCATCTGAGCGGAAGGTGAGATTAATCGGCACATTAATAATAGGAGAATCTTGGCACCCAGCCACAGGAGCTCCTCATCAGCCATTTTTCTAAAACAATAACAAAGCTATGTCTGCCGCCACACACCCTGAAAGTAACATCCGGCCTCTCCCCAACTGTCTGAGATGTCGTGTGTGAACACATTGTACACAGACACTTTACAGGTAGTGACAAATAGTGTGAAGTGAGGAAACCACCAGCCATAGAAAAATTTAAATGGCAATATTATGGATTCAGTGTGTGAAAGTGGGTTGATGCATAGTGAAATAAAATTGATTGGATTCCACGTATACTGCTTTCATGCGTAAAAGTACTATATAGCATTTTAAATAAAAATACATCAAATTAACTTTGATATATTGAAAGTACCATAAGCAAATGAGACCATGGTTGAGACCATTGGTAACTTCTATCTCATGTAGTGCTGCTAACTATGTGCATTGATCTGCAAATTAGTTTTTCAATTAAACTGGATGAAGAGGAAACATTTTTGTTGTCAAATGGAGTGGTTTATTTAAAAAAAGTGCATATTTTACATTTCTTTCTCTCAATTTAAAACATGATAATAATAATGACAATCATACTGTAAATTAAGTATAAAACTATAAAAAACTATGAATAAAATTATTCAGTCATAAAACAAACATTTGTTTTAAACAGGAAATGATTGCGATGTTTCATTAAAATGCAGACATGCTACTCTTCTTACTACTAAAATTTGCTAAATAATTAAAACTGGCAACTGTCATTAATTCATTCATCATCATCATCACTATTATTATTATTATTATTATTATTATTATTATTATCATTATTATTATCATTATTATTATTATCATTATTATTATCATTATTATACATCTTATTTTATTAATAGAGACATAATTACTTAGTTTCTTGGTCACTCAGCTCCAGGTGATGGCCCATCCAGAAACTGAGACAGAGCTGAATAATATGTTTTAATCAGGATGCACTCAGCCTTTGAGGGTTTTATTGGTTGTCAGATATATCAGTCAAACAAGGGTAGGAGGTATTATTAACCTGGAATTTACCTTATCTACAACAACATAGAAAACATAAAAAATGATGTCTATCATTTTGAACCAACCAGAGCCATAAGTTAGCTGTATCATCCGTGTTACTTCTGAAAAGATTTTTTTATGTTCAAGTGCTGCCTATTTTCAGTGTCCTCCCACACAGTCTATGAAAACGCTCCAATCACAAACCCCCCCTCCTCCTCAGTAGTGACGCTGCTGCTGCAGGCAACAGACACTCGGGTCAAAGAGTCTGGTTAGGACCAGGCAACCCTCCTCCTCCCCTGCATCACTCCATGTGTGTTTGTCTTCTTTTCCACTTTACTGA
Organism: Neoniphon sammara; assembly: GCA_900302535.1. Lineage (NCBI taxonomy): Eukaryota > Metazoa > Chordata > Actinopteri > Holocentriformes > Holocentridae > Neoniphon > Neoniphon sammara. The sequence goes on from OMKZ01000812.1 coordinate 71,134, forward strand.
AGTAGGCAAACATGTTGGAAGTGATTTTTCCTTTTGCCTTTTACTGATCCCTCCATCTGCCAATGTGAGAAACTCTGAAAGCTTTAGCTTTCACTGGAGGAACAGCAGCCGTCTTAAAGCAACCGAGCAGATTTCCTGCAAAATCCAGAGTGACACAAGATGCAGTGTACACACTGCGCGTCTTCTTTGCAATGGTCTTGTTTGCACCAATTTTACAAAGACAATCTTAAAAAAAAGAAAAGAAGAAAAAACAGTCACATTGTGTATTTTCTCTCAAGTAACCTTTCAAGACTTTCATATTGTTTCATTTGTTTCATATTGTGCATAAAATGATTTGCAAGTTGCAACATTTTTCTGTTTGATCTCTCCAAAAAAATCCCAAATTTCAGTACGTATTAAAGCTGTCTTTCATTTCTTTTAAATAAAGGAAACCAATTACTAATATGACACAATAGCGAAGGCCATTGTGATTGCCTACATTGTTTATTGCCTACATTGTTTTTTACCTTTTGTGTTATCATCTCTTCTCATGAATTAGGAATTATGTACAAATTAATTTTGTATATTGGCTTGCCATGTGTTGGCACTAGCCGTACCCCATCTGATAAGATAATTTTGATCTGGTAAAAGTTTGTTTTTGCAGCAGATCAGTTATTTCAGGATGACATGTACTCAGGGAACCTGATGAATGAGCTATTTACTATGTTTACATCAACCGTCTGCCTCTCGGATGGCCCAAGAATTTAAGTGCAGTCTTTATGAAGTGGTGTACCAGGCGGGCGAGTGAAAGGAAGGGTCACCAATCATTTCTAACTAAACAGTCTACATAACCCCAGACCTGGATTCTGGGGTTCGCTGGGGAGTGGAGGCTGTTTCAGACCCGTTTGGTAAATAATTCTGGCGCTCTTAAGCTTATCTTAGTCCATCAGAAGGGCAGGAACCAGGTGAGACCTGCCGACTAGTATAGCACTGTGCTTTTGGCTGGTTTTCAAATGGAAACTTGTTGGAAATTGCAGCCCTGATGCACTTTCTGTGCATTTGTGTTTCTGTGCATATGTCCTCTGATAGTTTGTGTTGTGTAAGTGCTTGCACTTGTCTACATGCATGTGTATATGTGGATTACACAATAGGCTGGCTGTTGGGACTGCACTGTACGTGTGATTAAAGCAAACACAGCAGTTCTGCATAATTACTCGTTAGGAAAAAAACTGTAAGCTGAATGGAAAATATGAGATGTTCTTGTTTCATTATTAGTTATTTTGAATAAAGTGAATTTTTTTGTGATGTTAATTTTAACTTATGGGCCAGGGATTCTGAAAAACACCAGAATGACTTGTTTAAGAGCTGTTTGGAATACCTTTCCCTGTGAGATTAATTGCATTTAATTGAAATTCAGAGATTGCAACAGCTGAGTTATTTTTATTAATTGTGCAGTCCCCTACTATGTTGCTCTGAATGGGGATGGGGTTGGAGGTTTGTGGATGGAGAACCATCATTGCGTCACCTTTGCATGTTGATGTTTGCTCATGCTACACTTAACGTCTCATGCTTGATGGCTCTTAAACAGTGAACCGCCCCTCCCTGTGCTATGCTCTTGAAGGAAACCTTTGATATGAAAGGTTGGTCTTTTATCCCCACCAAGAGCAGCCAAGGGTGAGAGGTGGGAAGGAGGCCACGGGTCTGTTCTGTATGTAGCTTACTATGCTGCACAGTGCCTTGAGAGAACCTGCCACTGCTTGTAGCCAGGGTCTAGCCAAGTAAATCTTACTAGATGTAAAAGCCAATTGGCCCAGTTAAATAGTTTATAGTAATTACAGACCTGCAGTGGATGTTTCCATTCAGCCCGGTGTAACTGAGGTGCTAAGACTAGCATTCTCCTTTCCCCTACTGCATTCACTTGGCCTGTGCCGCTCACTCTGTCAGCAGCAGTGCACATTTGGCCAAACTCACTAGCGACTAAACAAGGAACACAGCTGTGAGTGTTATGTCCCATCAATGCTGCATAACTTTGTTTCGTAATCAGCATACATATTGGGAAAGTCGTTGTTGTCTTATTTGCCCCTAATCAGCCTCTGGTATTTTAATCTGATTGGATGTTGAAGGCTGCTACTGAAGAACTGACTGATTAAAGTTGCCTCCTCCATGATGTGATGTAATTTTGTGGACGTGAAGCGTAAACAGGGTTTCCTACAGTATAAACACGGTGCTCTGAATATCTGGAGAGCAGCATTGCTGCTGAACTGGGCTGAGCCGGGCTTGGCTACGGGTTTCTTGGGGGATCCAGCTGGGGTGGGCTCCGTTTAACTGTTCCCTCTGCTTTAGACATCGTCTCTTCTTTCTGTTTTTGACTTGTCAAGCTGTCGACAGTTTGATTTGTTCGGGTCTGAATAGCCAGTTTTCTGATCTCAACTGGACTGTATTTAGCAGGCTGCGCTGCCAGTCCTTCCTGTGTTTGTCCTGCAGCCTGACTTGCCTGAGCTGGGATGAGCTATGTTGTGTTATTGGGTCAGTTCCTTGAGCTCTGATTGAGTATCTCTGGAGCGGAACAAAATTCCTAACTGTTGCCCCTGCCTTGCCTCGCGTGTGTGGATTGTCCGTGTTACTTTAGCAACCCTGACGGGCAGTTTATAACTCATTACCCATTCAGAGCAAAGCAGCTCTGGAGTGGATAGACTATACAGGTTTATGACACATAAACAAACAGACACAGGCGCACAAGCGCTGCCTATACAAACAGCATGTATACAGACGCCATTTTGTTGGCATAAGTTTGAACGTGCACAGTAACCAAATGAGTAAATTTATCGCAGTTAGGATTGTTTTGAATCAAATATATTTGTACTTATAGAATATACAAAACATTTAGTTTTGTATTTAGCTTTATTTATAAATGTAACATCTATCTGTCATTGTGTGATCTCAGCCAAAAGCATAGAATTTGTGAGGTTTATATGGAAGTGCATTTTCCAGATCTTTCTATATCATCAATTACAGCTGACACATGATCTGGTCGGGCAGATTAACCTTGATCTGTCCAATGAACTGCGCATGGCTGAGCTGCTGGCCTGTTAATGCCTATTAGTTAAGTGTATGCATGTGCTTATATATATATATGCATATATGCATATTTGTCTGTGTGCATGAGTATTTTTTGTGTGTGTGTATCTGTGTGCTTGCATGTGTGTGTATGTGTGATTGAGACTCCTTACATTGGTAGCCTGGTGGGAAGCTGAACAGCTGGGCGTTAAGCAGCTTTCACCCTGTCACAGAATCTGGACATCCCAATCGTAGTCCTACCCACCCCCATCCTCTCCCCGT
>OMKZ01000814.1:0-12137 GCA_900302535.1 Neoniphon sammara
TCATTCTTCTCATTCTTTTTTTCCATTTTCCATCTTCCTCCTCTTGCCTCACTTCTCTCCCTCCCAGATCTATACCCAAATTTCTACTTCTGGAAACTGAATGTATTTGAAAAGGTGAATAGCTTATTATAAGACCTAGCCACTTTCTGTGCATATACATGGCCAATACAATGCAAATAAGTCGTAATTCACTGCTTTTGTTTTCCTCATATCCTTTGTCATTAGTATATCTATTGTATGCATTAATATTTCTATCATTATCATCTACTTCATACTGAATACATGTAAATTTTTGTTATATTTTGATTACATTGTACAACTGAAATGCAACTTCAGTTCCATTCATCTTAGTGTGTTGGAGTTCCAGGAAAACCATCCAATGAAAATCATAAATTTGGTTTGCATCATCATTTTGAATGTTCCATTTGGGTTTGTTGGCAACAGTAAAAGTTTCATTTGCAACCTGTAACTAATTGCATGGAAGTTTCATTGTGTGAAGCCAGCCCCACATGTCTTGATATGTTCTACTATTTTGCACTCCCTCACAAAGCTGCAAATTTCATTTTTTCATACTTTCATTCATACATTTCCCATTTAATGTTATTGATGTTTGTCTTATGTTTAACATGCATCAGGAAGTTGTGTATCAGTTGTTTTTTATTATGCGGCCATGTTGAATACTCAATTCTGACTGGTCACCTAAGGCATTCTGCATTCTGAATAGCAGAACGTTGCTCAAGCTGCGGCCTCATCATCGTACCTGTGCTGTTCCAAATAAATGCACTACATGAAGCCTTGCTGCTGTTTGGTGTGTTGTAAGCTAATGTTAGCAAGCTACATATATAGAAAGAATTCTGGCCAATAGCTGCCCATCTATTTACATACAGTCAACGTACATCTTTTGTGAGGTAAAGCCGTGTAACAAGCTGGGTAATCCATGATGAGGTTATTCTATTAAAAAGTAATGACCGCCATGGTGGGAAAGAACTGTTCACCTCCATGAAGGTCCTTATTTTTCGATCCTTTACCTAACAACCATTAAGAATGTCTTGAAAATTCTTGGGTTTACCGTGATGAAACTTGCAGACACCCTGGAAAAGTACCACCACCAAAGTATCAACAGTTGACAGGTTTAAAAAAACAAAACAAACGTATTGTTCAAATCTAAAAATCTACAGTGATTCCATTTTTTGTCAGAAACTTCACTGCCCTCTCTCCTGTGTCCTCAGGGCCCATGAGCAAGAGTTGACTAAGAAGCATGAGCGCGAGATGTCTGAGCTGAGCGCCGTCCACAACAGAGAGACCCAGAATATGCTATCCGACTTCAATAAGGCTCAAGAGGTGCTCAAGGACAAGATCTCGGCCCTTCAGATCCTGTATGTACAAAAATGCAGTTTGTGTGTGTGTTTATGTGTATTGGGGGATGGGGGTTACAGTTTTTGTTGCTAGCAGTATTGTATTAACTTAAAGGAATACTCCAACAATTTGGGCAAATTATCATTTTCGCCCAGACTGACACAAGATGTTTGATACCATTTTCACCTCTGTATGTCCACTGGTTCGGTTCGGTGGGTAGCATTTTCTGTTAGCTCAGCATAAAGACTTGAAGTCTACAGAAATCATTAGCCTTATAACCTTATAGTAACTCCGAAGCTGTCCTTTTTACACAATGTATCATGTGTATTTGAAATACACGTCTTGGAATGTTTTTTTTAAAGCAGAGTTCCTGTAAGGTTCATTTTTTCACTTTGATGGAGCTAGGCTAAGGACTCCTGTAGACTTCAAGTCTTTATGCTAAGCTAACATGAAATGCTACCCATAAGAACCGAACCTCATATATGTGATGATGTGGGGAGGAGGGTGGAGAGTGCTAACGGCAAGAACAGACAGGAAGTTAGCCAAAATGCCAATATCGCTTACTGCTGCTTTAAGACACATAAGTGCTCCTCTTCCCAGCCCTTTCAAGTGGCTCTATACCATACACCATAATGCTGTTTTTGATGTAATTTGTCAAACTTGTACTGAATCTTCGGGCTTTCCTATCTTTCTCTTCTGGCAAATCACCATTCACCATTGTATCCTCCATTGAAAAGTGAACTTCTTTATCCTTATTTATGATCTTTATCCGTCCCTGCCAAACTCAAGGCAACTGATTTAGTTACGCAACTGATTCAGAGAATTGTTGTGTACAAATGAGTCCATCATTACTTGATCATAGGTGTGTAAATTCCTAAAAGAAATACAGCAAAGACCATACAAAGAATCTTCATACTGATCAACAATAAGGCAAAAGATCCATTTCACTGATGCATTGGAAAATAGATTATTTTCTTTAATAACCATGATCCACTTCAAATTGTGCTCTAGTGACAAAGTCTGTGTCCAATGGTTCAATCACATTTTTCTCAGGGATACTGAGGAAGCATCTTTTCTCCTGTTGTTGAGTAGTGTCTGGACTTTCTGTATAGTTTTTTAAGAAACACTTGTTTAGTTACATATGCCACATATGGCATTAGCCCCCTCCTCTGGTCACCTGGGCTGTTTTGTAATTTAGCCTTTTACACCATGTGATGATTGACCAGGCTCTGAACTGACGGAGAATGCCATCAGTTCATCCTTATGTTTTTCATTCAGTGTTTCCACCATGACTTAAAAAGTAACAACAAAGGACGGGGGACTCACAAAACGAAGATGCAAAATAAGAAATTATGTGAAATAAGTATATGGTACATGTATGGACCATAACAGCTGCTTTCAGTCATGTGCCATCTTGATCGAAGAATCTGCAGATTTTCAGTTCAACTGAATGCTAGAACAGCTAGTTTTACTCATTTTTCTACTCCTCTCTGATTGCGTGTGTGTTAATTAGTGGAACAAAAACATAATGCCCACAATCTGCCCAGCAACCCCACCACCACCACCACCACCACCAATGACCAATACAGAAATCTATAATCTGACTAGTCCACAATTCACTGCTAAATGTATCAGAAGAAACATTTAAAGGCCATGTACACTTCCATATCTCTTGTATTGTTCAGAAACATTCATTACTAAAAGCTCCTAAGAAAGCCATTTAGATCTTCGAGTGAGAAAAGTTATAGGGTATCTAAATTAGATTATCTTTGGTAGACTAAATGATATCTCTGTTCTCTTATCTATATTCAGAGTTAAATTTGTTTGAATTTATGCACTTAATTTTAGCATGGGCCCTTCCTGATGTTTTAGAGTACCACACACTGAGGCACATGGGTTAATTGAGTGCAGATACACCAGTCCTGTCGTAATGCTCCCACCTGACTTAGACACACACACACACACACACACACACACGCACAGCGTTCTGTCTTCACCTACTATCTACTACCTTGTCTCTTCTATGATACCTTTTTAACTGTATATATCCTCTGTTCTTCTACTTCACTCTTTCATTTGCTGACCACCATACTTGTCAAATTTGTCAAAAATTGTGTTTTAAATGTGTTCAAATTTTTCACTTGTCATTAAAGCTGAAATGGAAACTCATCATACAATGAGTTTCAGCCCTACTGATACTATCGCCAGTATCCCACAGGAAAGTGAGCCATCTCTAATAAAACACATCACATCACTTAAGTTAGACCAATATTATTGCTTTGCCAATTGATCAGGCCAACATTGGCTATTAGTTGGATATTTACATATGGGCCACTAGGATGGACAGATGTGGTCCTCTCCTTTGCGTGTTTTCATTTATTGATTTGAGTGTTTATGTGTTTCATGTTTTCAATGGGCAATTTTGGTGTTTCATAGTGTAAATGTCATCAAAAGTTTTTCCACCCTAAAGAATAAAATTCTGGGGGGAAAACTGCATTTTTGTAATTTTTTGGCATGAAAATTGTTGCATATAAAGATATTGAACATTGGCACAAAACAATGGCTTTTGGCAGTGTCAGTACCAAAATAACATATCAGCCTTCAAAATCTCACATCAGTCAAACCATACATATCACCCTACATATCAAATACAGGAGCTACATTTACTGCCAAATCTATAGTATTGTATAGTATACAGTAGGAACTGCAGACACCTTATTATATGAACGAGCTTGCCAGGATCAAAGGAAATGTATTGATTCACATTAAATAGGAGTTAGAGGTATTTGACTTGGCAAGGCATCACATTAGACGACTCTAAAGTTAGGAAACATGTCTTTTATTACTGGGGATAAAATACAGGATTTATATGACTGATCACATGCTGCTATTTCAGTCAGAAAGAGGTCTGATAGATTGAGTATGAATTGGATGCAGCAGATACTGAAGTGTAGGTAATGTTTGCATCTGTGAATCAACAGAGACCTATGGGAAAACAATGACACAAAGATAAAGTAAAAGAGAGAGATGCAGCGGATGTTAGGAGAGCATATATAGATATGAGGCAAAGAGCTACAATCAAAGAGAAAGAAAAGATGCTGATAGGATGACGCATGCAGCAAGAAAGAAACAACAAATAGAGGTAAGTTGAAACGTAGAGGTCGACTGGTGTGCAGTAGATGCCAAGGTTTCTGCTGGCATGAGGGAAATGGACAAAGCAAAAGCACAAGACAGAGTTGTACAGATAGTGAGAGAAAGAAAGAGAAATGTGGGAAGACAGAACAAGATAAAGAAACAGGAAGCCATGTGGGTAGCTCTCTGCAGCAGATGCTATGGTGTGAAAGTGAGCCAGGGGACTGGATGTGCAGCTAGCTCCCTTGTCAAAGCTGACCTCCTTTCAGTCTTGCTAGGCTGAGAGCAAAGCGCCACCTACTGTACTACTGTAGACACATACAACCAAACACAGCAGGTTCCTAAGCATTCCATTTAATGCATTTAAGAGTAATGGCTAATTTCAGCAAAACTGACATTTATTGTATGTATGCAGAAACTGAGAGTGCTGTGACTTAAGTACATTTTTAAAGATGGCATTCCTGAAAGCTATTAAATCTGTGGAAATGACTCTAATAGTTTTCAAGAGTTGATTTCAAAGTTGCTTAGCTCAGCATAAATAAAGTAAAAAAATAAATAAATAAATAAAGTAGATGTGAGGTTTGACCCCAGTATGACAGAAGTGATCATTTCAGTCTAGTTTTATGACAAACACTAACCCAGACAGCAAAATGAATGTATCCTTTGAAGTACCTTAGATGGGCCAATTTCTAAATGTCATCATGATTGAAGCGACAGTAGTGCTATCAAGAGAACACTCCAAATGCACTTAAAGACATTACCTAAATACCATCAAAATCAATAAAACTAGCCAGCACCTAAGTGTCAGTCTGGAAGGATTATCAGTAAGCCTTCCCTTGACCAAAGAAGTCCAACATTGAAAAGTCTGTGAAAAGGTCGGTACAATTGTCAGTGTATCAGTATGCTGATGCTGAGAACAAAAGTGCAAGTCAAGTAACTCCAAATGTCTGGCTGGAAGTGTGAGCTTAAACTCCTAATTACCAGTGTCTACCCAGTCTAGTTTCAACAATAGACTTTTGTTTTAACCTGCTTTCTGGGACAAATTTTCTCTAATGGTCAGCGATCCCCATTTTGTTGCTGTTTTTTCACTTTGCTGACTAAAGAGGCATTTCTGGGGCCTTCCCCTGAGATGTCCCACTTTCTTCCTGCTAATTAACCAAAACACAGATCTATCTTAACCACCGCCCCGTTCCCACCTAATTAATCACCGTGGCGACGACAGCCTCATTTCCCCCCTTCAAAATCCCAGTCCCTCGACAACCGCTGAAAATGTTCCACCATTTAAGCTTCATGAATATTCAAATATTTTATCCTGTGTCTTATTGGCTGGTCCTTCAAGATCTGAAGAACTTGTTTGTTGGTTGCAGTTTATGGGTTTTGGTCATTACGCTAGCAAAGGTTGCAGTCTGTAGTCTGCAGGCGAATAGTACTAGACAGTCCACACGGTGTGTGTCCCTGAGCATCAAATTCGGACGCCCAAGGCTGCTTTCAGCGTCTAATATCTGACACCTTGGGCTCCTGCCCAAGCAGCTGTATTTGATGAAACAGGAGTGATATTACATTGTTAAAATCTGCATATAAAGTCTACCAAAGGAGGGTATCACATAGCAGCATAGTACTATCCACACAGGCCAGAGATACAGCCAAAGGTTGTACAGAAGTTAAAGTGGCTCGTTCTTATAAGATTCCCACATGTCTGATTCTTCTTCACTACAAAAAGGGACATTAAAGGACACATTGATCTGACATGTCTGTCTATGCACATTAATTTAGATTCATTTTCAATGAGAACTGTTCATTGTCCTGCGAAGAAGAAGTACTTTATTGATCCCCATGGGGAAATTCATCCTCTGCATTCCTCATTGCAGCACCTGGGGACCAACTCCAGTTCTACAACCATTCTCAGATGCATTTTCCATGTATAACTTGTCATTGTCTTATGATGCATGGTCCATTTTGGATCTTTTGCCATGCCTTTGGCTTCATTTCAGACACTGTGATTTAAATCCCTGCCTTAGTAGCTCAAAGAAAAACAATCTTCAGTCCAAATTTTAAAAAGTTAGGACTGTCATAGGAATCTAAAACATGGGATTGGAGATATTTTTCAGACTCAAACTATTTTACAGACATACTGATACAAGTGCTGACAGTAGGCTGCTAATGGCAACTAATCATTCGATTTATATCAGTTTGGAAGTTGAATGAAGAAAGAAATTTTTTAAGTCCCATTTGCATTGCATCATTTATGGGACAGAAAGGGACTACTTACACTTTCTCTGGTATTGTGACAATGATATGGTTGAGTACAGAATAGGGCTCCATGTGTGCAGCAACAGTTCTGTACCCGTAGGGGCAACCTACAGCCTTGGATCTGTATGTGGATGATGAATTGATCTCACTGCAGACTGAGCAGGAAGCAACTGGTCTGCTCAACATAAGCATCGCTCTTTGAGTTTTTGAGAGACCTGGGGCTGCACAAGATAATGTCAAATGTCAGAAATGTTCTGTTTCCACCAGAGGACTGTGCAGAAAGACATCAAGGACTGTGACTTGGACAGAGGAGACATTTACATGTAGTGCAGCTTTGGTTTTAGCTGGGAAATTGCCAAAGACACATTTACTTTCCAGGCATCTCTCAATGACAAGCCATTCATATGCCATGGAGTTCTATCCACAATATATAGTCTCTTTGATATTCTTCCCAAAGTCACTGACGCTGCTGTATATCTCAAAGCCAGCTAATGTCGACAGCCTGATTAACATGAGCTTTCTTCTGGGAAAGAGGAGCTTGGCACTGCAAGATGTGCCCATCATACCCAATGATCCACTCTGGCCCACCAAGCTTGTTTAGATAATTGACTTGCCATGACCCACCTGCAAGAGCAAGGTTGTGCTTTGTTACAAACAGAACAAGTTCAAATGGTTCTGTGTGAAGGTTCATAACAGAGGTCAAAGAAGTAGTGGAGTGTATACCAACGGGGCAGAATCAAATTCCTCTGAAGAGTCAGAACGTTGGCTCACTCTACACAACTAAACAAACTAAGGACCTAAACTGGACATGGAATTTTTCCCTTTTTATTTATTTATTTGTACAAATCAAGCATGGTAGCCAAATCAATTAATCAAATTAACATAGTACAAAATTAAAATGACCAGCACAAGTGGTAAAAGCAAGTGTTCATACCAAAAGCTCATTTATGCAGAGTTGACTTGTCAGAGGAGACCAATTTGAGAGACAGAGAAAAGATAATTAAGTTAAATAGTTTACAAAAAACCATCCTCCCACTCATTCTCTATGTGTGCTTCCCATGTTATAGATGTATGACCCACAAGATGCGACTGCACTAAGGAGAGAACAATAATCATCATATCAATCATCAGAGAGTTCACTTTCTTCTGGCTATATTCCACACTATTTTAAACATTCAGGGGTCTCAAAAAGCCAACCCTCAATGCGTCAGTTTTTACCAATCTATTTGAAAACCTATTTTAATTTCCAATTTAAAAAAAAAAAAGTATCATGAAGCAACCTTTTTGAAAAATTTCAATGAGGATTCAGGGAACACCTCAGTATAGAGGCTGCCTACCTTAAAGACTTGTTAAAAGCTGACTCTGGTGAAAGCTCCATTGCTGTCTTGTTGGACATTAGTTCTGTTTTTGACACGATTGATCATTAAAATTCTAATTGGTGGATTAAGTGTGTGTTAGGGCCTAGCACTTCCAATACAACCCTTGTAAAAACTTGTCCAATCTTGCTACTTTTCACCTAGGAAATACTGCCCTGCTAAATTATGATCTATACTTTCTTTTAAGGATACAGAGAAAGTAATTTATGCTTTTATTCCCTCCTTAGATTACTTAGGCTACTGAAGTACACTCTACACATGCTTGACCAGATCATCACTTGCTGCCAATACATTTAGGAAATGGCTTTGCACCTAAGTATAATACAGAACATCTAATTACCATACAAAGACAGAAGAACCCTCAGGTCTACAAGGTACAAACTTGAGACACTTGAGATAGATTTAGTAAATATCACACTGTCACAAGATCTCTGGTAACATAGCAACATGAGCAAGTTAAATGCTCCACAACAGATGAAATAAATTGAATAAATAGAATTGAAGATAATAGGCCATAAATTTTAAACTAAACAAAAATAATCCCATCTCTTTGTTGCAATGTTTGATATGTCTTCTGGAGCAGTTTTTTTCCTCATTGGAGTAGATTTTGTTTGGTTGGGAAACATGGCTTTTTTAAGGAGTTATACCAGATTTTTACAATTTTTTATTTTATCAGCACTGATGTGTTTGAAAAGTCTAAACCAAACAATGTATTTTCCACAGTCATAAGTGATTACTGTTTGCTCTCCAGCAGATAAGGCAAACCTGCAGTCAGTCTTGTGAAAAGTCATTCCATTCTGTTACAACTGAATGTGAAGAGATGAGCATGCAATTTGTTTTGCTTCTTCACTGCAACCAGAAGAAAGTAACAGCGCAGAGTAATAGAAAATGAGAGAATAGTCCCACTAGACACGATTATTAACTGTGTGTTTAAGTAATGTTAAGGAAAAATACAGTAATTCTGTATGTCAATATGTGCAATAGTTTTTATTTATCATTAACATTTCTTAAAAGGGCAGTTCAGTTAATTAATAATTTAAGCAATGATTATGCATTCTCCAATTTAAAAAACAAACAAACAATAGCAAAATTCTCTTCGGTGTCTTTTTCAGATAATGTTGAGATCACTAGCAAAGAACTGGGTATAATTTTGTGAGCTAGGCATATAACTACATGCAGATACAGTTTATTTTTGGTGAGTGTAGTGGTGTATTGAGAGTGGGTTTGAATGGGGTCAGAACTTACTGTTGAGCCTTCTGAAGGTGTTGTGGGGCTAATTCATTTAAACATCTGTGATGTGAGAAGCCCACCTGATAACCCCATTAGCATGTCTGTTCTCACCCATCCCCTCTTTCCCTCAGCGTAATTTAGGTTTGTACATAGCTGCTCATGGAAATTTTAGAAACTGATGAGCATGTTCAAGTGCATCAGTTCTCTCAGACATAAAAATCAACAGCCTACAATGCACGAAGACTTGAAGAATCTGTTTTCCTCTGTGCTACAGTAGCCTAATAGAAAGTTTTGTTTCAGTCTTCTGAAATCAGTAAAGTGTACAGAGGACAAAATACTGCAGGATTAAAAGAGTTGCTCCCAAGCCTCAGGTAGACCTAGAGACACCCAGTTCTCTTCTGCTGTTGGTTCAAGGCTGAGAAATTATTCAACTGGTTTTTACACTTATGTTTGCCTGTTTTTCACTTGAAAGTTTTTCAACAATCATGCTCTTCAGCAGTCTTCAGCATGTATTGGGTTGAGGAAATGGAACAGTGTGAGACGAACGGATGCACTTTGTGTTCAGCGACAAGCGACATGCATTATAACCTTTTGAAAGTTCTCATAATTCAAAACAAGAACAACCTCCAGAGTAACTAGTCCTGTTTTGATCATAGCGCAGAGCTGTTAATGGTTTTTGTGATGAGAGAAGGGAGGGAAGGAAATGGGGATAGTTATTGTTTTATTGATCTAAAGCTAATGAAAAAAACCTTTTGAATGACTCGCCTTTTTACTTCTTACACTTCTTAAAACTCAGTAATGCTTCCATCATAATTCACACAGACATGATCATTTACAAGATGAACTTAGATCACCAGACTTTCCATGCAAGGACAAAGTAACTTTGATGACAGTAAACCCAGTTGGGATGTTCACTTCAAAGGATTACTTACCTCAAGCAAGTTTAAAGTCTGAAAAGTGACTTTTGTACCGTGTTGGAATGAATAGAAACAAACAGCTGCATAGATGGAAGCATCTAAAAAAATTGGTAGGCTTTAGAAAGTGGTCAGTGCTAATATTAAGTATACATTAATTGCAGTAAATGGACTAAAGCACCAGTAAAACATCATTGTGGTCTTCTAAGTATATGAATGTATCAGAAATTTGACTGTCTGAAGATTCTCATTCATACAGGTCATGGTACTTCTGCTATACAAAGGCAACAGGACTTGCTTGAGGTTGTAGAAGACATTTCGCCTCTCACCCAAAAGGCTTCTTCAGTTCAGAACTGAAGAAGCCTTTTGGGTGAGCTCTTCAGAACTGAAGAGGCCTATTGGCTTCTCAAGTCCAGTTGCCTTTCTATAGCACTTTGTGTAGCAAGCAGAAATTTGATTGATTTTTGGTACAAACAATATTTCTCTTCACAGATAGTTTCCTCATTGCCTCACTGGTAATTGGGTCTGTGAGAGATGCCCAAACCTGAATGGCGGTCAGTGTATCTCCTGTACTGTTAGATGACAGAAACATGGTGGATTTTGTATTTCTTGTCTCTCACCATTCAGGCTGGAAGGAACAGAGGAGAAGTTCAGGAACAGGGAGAGTCGTCCTGAGGACCTGCAGGTTATCGCTGAGCTTAAGGACATGGTCACTGAGAGAGAGGCTCTGGTCAAGAAACTGGTGGTAGGTACTCCTGTTACTGAATAATAAACCTCATCATGATGGTAATAATGATGGTTAGAATGTTCTTATATATCCATTGCATCTATCAGTTCCTTTTTTTTTTTTTAGTTTGACTGCGTTCTCTTCTCTGCTAAACTCAGCTTGGCTCTGCTCTACTCTCTTCTCCCTGCCACCCTGCTGTGCTTCTGACCTCCTTTCTAACAGTGTTCTGTTACAGAACAGTTCTGTTAAGTCCACTTCTGCTTCAGCATAAGGTGTTGTATTATGAACATTTCTGTGCTCCTATGGCAATAACCAGATGGAACTGGCCAGTGGAGATACCAACTTCAGCTAGGTGCTCTGTTAGGCTGGGGGCACACTACATGACTTTTAGACTGACTGTTGTCGCAAATGATTTTCAAGAGTCAAGTGATTTCACACTAATTTGGGTCAATTCTACAGATGCTTGTAGTGTGGTGGGTTCAGGAATTGAATCTCTTTCCTCCTGATCCAGTCAGCAAGTGTTTGTACCAAGTAATGTGTAATGTGCATGATGTCAAGTCTTTTTGACTTGACATCATGGACATTGCATTATGTCACTATACTTGAAGGATGTCTACATTGTTTACATCACTCAGTCAACAGTTATATATATCAAGTGAGGTAGCTAACTTAGAAGTTAGTTAGATTTGCAGTAGGTTGGACATCTCTCACGTGTTAAAGACTGCCATAGCAAATCACATGACAGTTGAAGAATGTGAGCAGGAGGCATAGGATGGGCAAGAGGCTGCACTACGAAGTGAGATTAAGGAGTTATCCAGCTAACTTCAAGTTGAATCTGAATTTTTCATATCACAAAGGTGGCTTGCATGCATGGTCGCCATGTCATAACCCGTTTGGTCACCATGGTAACTTATGCTGCACAGCCAGCCTTCTATGGGACAGTTATTTTCAGGCATATGGCCTAAAATATCAAAACTCTTCGACCAGTACGCTCTCGTAGAAAATGCAGTGACAGAGGCGGGGACAGTAGAGTAGAGTAGAGTAGAGTAGAGTTGCCTTTATGATCCCCCGAGGGAGAAATTCAGAGGTACACAGCAGCAGCAGAAGTCAATGACAGAAATTACAAGAAGTTACTACCAAATAAATTAGAAA